>PVIC010015826.1:0-15677 GCA_004025085.1 Thryonomys swinderianus
GTTATTCCCAGTGTGAGCTCTTTCTGACCAAGTGGCTGCCGCTCCTCTAGCTCTTTGTGCCTGCTGGGCCCCAGAAGAGGTGGTATTTGTTTTTGTTTTTGTTTTGTTTTTGCAGGAAGAGAGTAATAAGATGGAAAGGCATTGGGCTGGAGGACATGTCCAGACCCATGTGTGACACTGGCAAGTCCATTGCTTTTCTGGTCTCAGTTTCCTCATCTGGGGATAAATGGACTAAGCTGGACCAGCACGTACTTTCCCCCTCTGCCCTAAGCCTTTCTCTGCAGTCAGAGATCCCCAGAGACCAGAAGGTGGCCAGCCCAGGCTTAGGAGGGGAGGAAGAGGCCATCTTTAACAGGCAGAGGCACAGACTGCGAAGGGTGGTGTGGGTCCGGGCCCAGAAGTGCACATTCTCCAAAAACCTAGGGAACTGAGAACACTCCTTTTGGACCCATAGATGCAAACACCAGGGACAAGCGAGATTAATAACTTCAAAGAACACAGACCTGTAGAGAAGATGCAGAACTCCTGGAAGGGCTGACAGGTGACACCCAGGTGGGACTCTTCTGTTAGGATGTAAACACCCCAGAGTGGGTCTTTGCTCTGTTTAATGAAGGCTCTCGCACACAGGCCCTTGATGGGAGCTTACTGATGATGAATGAACACTTTAAACTTCTGATAAGATAAATGAGCGATGTGAAATTAATTTTCCAAAAACTGCATTCACTCTAGAATTACATCTGGGTTGTAGTTGTATACTTAGAATCACTAGCTAAACTACTGTGTGTAGCCATCACCTGGCTAGACTTTAACGTCCTTTGGTGTTTTTGAGACAGGGCCTCACTATGTAGTGTAGGCTGGCTTCGAGGTTGTGGGAGTCCTCCTGCTTCGGCCTCCCAAGTGCTGGCTGGCAATAACATTACTATCTATAGTTTTCACTCTCCCCAGCTTGAGCTAGCCTATGGGACAGTTAAGTCTGACACACTCTGCCCATTAACAGTTAATCAATATCCCTAGATCCTCATTCTTTAATACAATTTGGTCATTATGTTGCAATGGGCACTTAATACAAGATAATGTGTTACAATCAGAGGACAGTTTAGATTGTATGGAACTTAGTGCACATTAACATGTGGGTGGACACTAAATAAGTAAACACGGTATTAAACTGAGAAGAAAAGGAAGAGTGGAGAAAGTCGCCAAGTCTCCATGGTGCCACTCCACGATAACTGGGAACACGCTCAGGTCCGCTCACAAACACTCTGCCTCTGCTCTACTTCGGAAACAGACTGCAGAAATCAGTTTCATCGACACGACTTTATATATATAACAATTGCAGTCAGGAGTTTTTGAACACAAGAAAAGGCTGACACAATATGGAACAAACCAAATACTGTAATAGGGTTAGGAACAA
Organism: Thryonomys swinderianus; assembly: GCA_004025085.1. Lineage (NCBI taxonomy): Eukaryota > Metazoa > Chordata > Mammalia > Rodentia > Thryonomyidae > Thryonomys > Thryonomys swinderianus. The sequence goes on from PVIC010015826.1 coordinate 1,412, forward strand.
AGAAGAAAAAAATGGGCCGCTCTTGCATGGCCTGCACTGGGCCAGCTCCAGGGGTCTGAACTGCTGTCAGGCGCCGCCCCTCTCTGATTGCCAAGCTGCCTTCTTGCTTCTGAGACACGTTCAGGCTTCTCCCTCTCTGGCTTATCTCCGCTTTGGAATCTAATTCCATAACTTGACGATTTGGCTCCTTTGCTTAATTCCTACGCTCATAGCTGCTTTTCTTCTGTTTCCCATTTCCACCAGCCCCCATTCCGTCTGCCTGTGTCTTTCTGAAACATGTCCCCTGGCCTGCCTGTGCCTTTGGGACGCACACCAGGACAGATGGACATTGTGAAGGACGCCAGGGACCCTTCCCCAGGGGCTGGTAGGGTTACATAACCCATTCGTACGCAATCCTTGTCCTCTAAACAGTTCACAACCAAGCAAACTGGTGAGCCAGGCAAGTATCGGATAACTAAGTAAATCAAATGCCTAGGACAATTCAAGTCATGAGGAACATATTTAAAATGCATAGTGCATAGGAAATTGGGTTAGTCATTTTTAGTAGAGTAAGAAAGGTCTAGGAGACATAATGGACTTAGGATTTATTCATTCCCTTATCCAGTGATAAGTAAGTAAGTGTGCCATGTTGGATGTCGTGATGGGAGAGCGATGGAAGAGAGGAGCGTGATTGTGCGTACCTGACATGCACGACACGCTGTGGCAGGTAAAGCAGGTGGCTCAGGCAGGGGAGCCATGGCTGGCCGGGAGGGAACGGACGCAGGGTGGGATGTGGACATTTCCATATAACCAGGGATTTGCCAGGTCACTGATGCCTTGAAGTAAAAATAAGTCACATGATCTGAAAAAAAATAAACAAGGTGCATTTGCTTAGCCAGTATTCGGCATACTGGCATTTTCAGATTCTTACACAATCTGTTCCCACTTCAACACAGCATTTTATTGGTGCTCTTAACCTTTCAAGGATCACATCCTCTTTGAGAATCTGAGGACACTTACAGAACCTCTTTCCAGAAAAATCACCAAGTACACAGAGCCACATGCAGTTTTCGAGAGTATGTGGACGCAGCAGTGCTTGGACTCCTTGTGCACCGTGGTCCCTAAGCTAAGGATTCCTAGTGGAGGGTTGTGCAACGCTCCCACAATCTCAGCACTTGGGAGGCTGAGGCAGGAGGATCACTGCAAGTGCAAGGCCAATCTGGGCTACATAGTAAGTTCAAGGCCAGCCTGAACCGCGTAGGGAGACACTATTGCAAAATGACAATAGGGAGGGCTGGAAATTTAGCTCAGTGGTCCCAGTTCCTGCCTAGCAAGCATAAGGTCCCTGGTTCAATCCCCGGTAACCACATACAATAATACTGGGCATGGTGACTCACGCCTGCCAGCAATCAGTACCACATAACACAGTGCTGGGTGTGGTGGCTCACGCCTGTAATCCCAGCACTAGGAACGCAAAGGCAGGAGGATTGCTAAGTTACATAGTGAGCTCAGGGCCAGCCTGAACTACAAAGCAAGATCCTGTTTCAAAAAAAAAAAAGACCATCAGGAGGAAAAATGAATCCCTGTGGCAGGCAGTCCCTGAAGCACAGAAACTATTGTGTTCAGAGCTATGTAGCATGGTCCTGGGAACTCTGGGAGCTGTAGAAGCAGAAACCATGTTGTTTTTCTCTGGCGCTCCTGGCACTGTTGTGGGCTGACCTGCTGGGCAGCAAGTCCCAGCTTTAGTGGTAAAGTAATGTGTCTTGTGTTGTGCACCTGCATCTACACACAAGCACATATACACATAAACAGTGGAGTGAGTGAGATACTTTTGTGGGGAGCCCATATTTTAAAATTTTCACTGTTGACTCTGCTGTCTGTGACGTGTCTTCTGTCCCCAGTGCCTCCGGATGTCATTTTCCAAGGGTCCCCTCCATCCCTCCTGCAGAGACCCGCAGGCCCACTGCATGCACTCTGACAGCTGGGTGCCCTGGCCCGAAGCCCAGCCTCACCCCTGCCACTCCCCTCTATACCACAGCCATGCCCAGACTGGAGAGCAAAGCAGGTCGCCAAGAGGAAACTCCAGAAAGCAGGTAGGCAGAAGTGCTTCAGTGCACACTTCCAGTGCACAGCTTCTGTGAACGTACGGGCACGGCCTGGTCGCTAGCTGAGCACCTAGGATTGTTTTGGTGTTTGTGAGGATCAGATTGCTCTATGCAGTGGAGCGGCAGCCTCTGGGCATAGTCACTGGGTTGATTAGAAAGCCGGGCCTCTCACTAGTTCTTAAAACTTTGAACATCAAAGAGCTCTCTCCTGAGGACCAAGCTGGGTGACCAGGAGACACACTGAGCGCAGTCCCTCTCTTGGCCACAAGACCCTTTTATCACCTGGAAGGGGCAAGCAGGCAGATGTGAACATTGCCCGGGGCTGCTAGAGGAAAACCTGCAGGCCGCAGACTCAGCACCAACACCCAGGTCCCAGACCTCAGTGCCTCCCAGGAAGTATCTTTTTGCTGATAGTTTCTCACCTCCTCTGTCTGGACATTCGGTCAGGCACTTCAGAAATAAACCCTGAATGGTGAGTTTGTGTGTGAATATTCTGCAGGGGGTGTCCTGTCCTGGTTTCCTCAATTCACTATATGAAATCCAACTAGGCTTACATCTGTTAGGATGGCCATTATCAAAGAGACGGAACACATGTTGGTGAGGATGTAGAGGACAGGGAATTCTTGTACGCTGTTGGTGGGATTATGGATTAGTACAGCCCCTATGGAAAACAGTACTGAGGATCCTTAGAAAATGAAAAAAAAAAAGCATAAAATTAAAACTTAAAATTAAGTGGTAAGAAAATTAAAAACTCAGTGGTAGATGCCTGTAATCCTAGCAATCTGGGACGCGGAGATAGGCAGATTGCAAGTTCAAGCCCAGCCTGGGCAATTTAGCAACTTAGTGAAATCCTATATTGCAGTATAAAATAAGAAGGGCTAGAATGTAGTTATTTAGAAAGGCCCTGGGTTCCATCCCCAGTACTGCAAAAAAACAAACAAACAAACAAACAAAAAAAAAACAAAGAAAACTACCATGTTGCTTTTTTGGGCCATTTTCTGCTGCTATAATAGAGTACTATAGGGTACATAATTTATAAACAATAAAGGGTTATTTGGCTTACAGTTCTGAAGGCTGGGAATTTCAAGAGAATGGCATCAGCCCCTGGTGAAGTGAGGACTTTTTTTTTGAGGCAGTATGTAGTTCGGTCTGGTCTTGAACTCTTGGTAATTCCCCTGCCTCAGCCTCCTGAACACTGCAGTTACAGCTGTGTGCCACCACACCTGTAAGGACCTCAGTGAGGACCTGCTTGCTATGTCATATCAAAGCAGAAAAATAAACAATGTCTCAAAGACAGAAAATTAAGTAAAACTCATCCTTTGAGTCAGAAACTCACTTTTGCACTAATAAATCCACCCCCACAATAATGGCATTAATTCTAATCACCTCTTAATACTGGTACAATGGCAGTTAACTTCCAGGAGGGACATTTAAGCCATAGAACGTGTAATCCAGCAACCCCACTGTGGGGTACATTTAGTGGGAAGGAAGCCAGCATTAAAGAGACATTCACACTTCCGTTTTCACAGTGGCCCAGATATGGTAGCAATTTCAGTATCCGTCAGCTAGAAGGCAGGAAGAAAAGCTGACACATCTAAACATGGTGGGAAACCACTCAGCTTTAAAATAAAGGATGTCACTGGTGTGGGCCAGCACTCAGGAGGCTGAGGCAGGAGAATCACTGCAAATTCAAAGCCAGCCTGGGTTACACAGTAAATTCAAAGTCAGCTTGGATTACAGAGTGAGACCCTGTCTCAAAAAACTAAACCAAACTAACAAGTCTCCTGGGTCTGGGGGCATAGCTCATGGTAAAGTGCTTGCCTAGCATGCCTGAAACTCTGGGTTTGATCCCCGGTGTGGCACACAACAAAAACACATCATGTTGTTCACCATAAATCTTTCTATATAGTTTTGGTCAATTAAAAAGTAAACTGTATCTACCAAATAGGAACCAAGCCAGCCAACATCATGCCTCAAATTTTCCTTTTCTATTTACTTATAATTTTTTAATATGAAGTTTTTGCTGTCTCAAATATTTTCATTTAAAAAGCAAAACAAGGGCTGGATATTTAGCTCAGTGGTTCTGGTGCCTGCCTAGCAAGTGCAAGGTCCCTGGTTCGATTCCTGGTAACCGCATACCACAAAGTTGGGCATGGTGACTCATGCCCACCAACAATCATCACCACATACCACAATGCTGGGTGTTGTGGGTCAAGCCTATAATCCCAGCACTTTGGAGGCAGAAGCAGGAGGATTGCTGAGTTTGAGGCTTGCCTGGGCTACCCAGTGAGCTCAGGGCCAGCCTGAACTACAAAGTGCGATCCTGTCTCATTAAAACAAAACAAAACAAAACAAAACAAAAAAAACCAGGTTCTGAGTTCTACTCTCCATACTAAGAAGAAAAAAAAAAAAGAGGCTAAACAAGTCAGGTACAATGGTACATACCTATAAACCCAGCACTTGGGAAGTTGAGGCAGGAGGACTAGTGTGTGTTCAAGGCTACCCTGGGCTACATAGGTAGTTCAAGACCAGCCTGAAATACGTGGTGAGACCTTTCTCCAAAAAACAAAGCAAAATAAAACAAAAGTAGGATATTTAGTACATAAAATTATATTAAAGATGTATTAATTCTTTAAAACTAAAAATAACAATAATAATATAACTTTTACCAAAAAATATATATAGAGAGAAAAGACAAGTCTCATGGGTGCAAAGCTACTTGGGCAATGATTGAGCTCTGTCATCTTCCAAATTTAAAATGTTTTAAAATTTGAGCTGGGGATACCATATCTGGCTCACCAGTGCAAGGTCTTGAGTTCAAGCCCTGATACTGTATCAGGACAAAAATTTTTTGAAGTAATTGATTTTTTTTCTTTTTTTTTTTTTGAGACAGGGTCTCGCTTTGTAGTTCAGGCTGGCTCTGAGCTCACTATGTAGTCCAGGCAAGCCTCGAACTCAGCAATCCTCCTGTCTCTGCCTCCCAAGTGCTGGGATTACAGGCGTGAGCCACCACGCCCGGCACTGTGGTATGTGGTATTGATTGCTGGTGAGCATGAGTCTCCACGCCCAGCATTGTATGTGGTTTCCGGGGATCGAACTCAGGACTTTGCGCTTGCGAGGCAGGCGCTGGAACCACTGAGCTAATCCTCTGGGCCGATTTTTTTCTTTTTGAGACATAGTTTTGTTATATGGCCCAGGCTGGCCTCAAACTCGTGACCCTCCTGCCTTGTCCTCCTGGGTGCTGGGATTACAGGCGTGTTCCAGTGTCTGGCTCAAAATTGTGATTTTGACCTTTTTTCTGCCATCACTGCCTCCTCTGATTTTGACCTTTTGCAACTGAAATGTGAGGCCTATATTTAAAATCAGAAAATTCACTCTTACTTACTGTATGGTCTTGGTTGTATGATTTAATTTAATTCCTTTTACTTAAATGATAGTCTGTGGAATTTGAAATCCATGATAGTTAATGTGACCATAAAAATAAGCCCTGACATTTGCAGAGTTTAAAAATAAACTCGGGGCCCAAAGCCCATGACACAGTCTAAAAATGAAGAAAACATCAAATGAACCCAAGTGTAGGCACCTTCTACAAAATAGCAATACTCCTAAAAGAATGAGGTTATGAGAGACAAGTAAAAAGGGGAGAAATAGGCCAGAGATCCCTAAGACACGCAGCCTAAATGGTAAGTGGTCCCCAAAGCAAGCGTGACATTCATCAGTGACACACCATTGGTGGCTTGGCCTTGACAGAGGCACCTGGGGAAGGTAAGACCCTAACAGTACCAGGTGACAGGCCAGAAGGGCTGGCATAGGGAGGGGTTCTTTGGGTGTGGGACTTGCCGGACTGAACTCAGGATAGTCCAGCACACTAATCAGTCCACACTGGGTGAAACTGGGTTAGAAATAATATGGAAACTCTTTGTTTCTTTATTCCTTTTTTGGCACTGGGCTTTTGTCCTAAACTATATCCCAATCTTTTTGCATTTTTTATTTTGAGACAGGGCCTCATTAAGTCAATAAATTACTCAGAGTGGCGTCAAACGTGATTGTCCTGCCTCAGCCTTCCAGAGTGCTAGGATTATACTCTATGTTATCTCTGTAACCTCTTGTTTTGCAGTACTGGGGAGTAAGCCTAATGAGATCATCCATGGTGGGCAAGAACTCTACTGCTGAGCTACACCCTCCTTCTTTTTATATTTTTGTTTTGAGACAGGACCTTGTTGCATTGGCCAGTCTGGGCTTAACCTTTGCTCTGCCTCAGCCACCCAAGTGGTTGGGATTATAGGGTGTTCTACCACACTGGGCTTTTCTACCTTTTTTTTTTTTTTTTTGAGACAGGGTCTCACTTTGTAGTTCAGGCTGACCCTGAGCTCACTATGTAGCCCAGGCAAGCCTTGAACTCAGCAATCCTCCTGTCTCTGCCTCCCGAGTGTTGGGATTACAGGCGTGAGCCACCACGCCCGGCTCTACTTTTTGTACATATTAAAGTGTTCCAAAATAATGTTTATTAAAAAATCCAAGACAAAACAAAATTCATTAGAAACAACTGATTAATAATAGGATAACAAGTCTATGAAGTTCAATGTCTGTCCAGGCAATAGATACACTGACGTTCCACTAGAGCAGTTTTCTGCTAGGCCCTGTTCTCCTGTGACGACACAGATGCATACAAAAGCACACTGCTCTTCTTGCTCTTGTGTTGCTGTTATATTTTCCGAGATACACGTCTGTGTTTGCAGGGAGCTCTATGGGTTTATTCACTCGGGCTCTTCATGCATTTTCTTTTAGTACACAGTAAATACGCTTTAAAAAGTTTATACTTTAGGGCCAGAGATTTAACTCAGTGGTTCCAGCACCTGCCTCGCAAGCACAAAGTCCTGAGTTCTTCGATCCTGGTAACCACATCCAATGCTGGGTGTGGTGACTCATTCTCACCAGCAATCAATACCACATACTACAGTGCCGGGCGTGGTGGCTCACGCCTGTAATCCCAGCACTCGGGAGGCAGAAACAGGAGGATTGTTGAGTTTGAGGTTTGCCTGGGCTAAGTAGTGAGCTCAGGGCCAGCCTGAACTACAAAGCGAGACCCTGTCTCAAAAAAAAAAAAAGTTTATACTTTACATTCCACTGCTTCATCCACGAGTTTTACTTACTTTCCAAACATTAATCTCTAAGCTGCTGTTCATATACTTTTGTCTCCTACTAAAAATGTCCCTGTTATTAAACAATGTCTAAACATTGAAGCCAGGCCTGGCGGCCCATTCCCAAATCTCAGTACCTGGGAGGCTGAGGCAGGAAGACTGCCCTAAATTCAAGGCTGGCCTGGACTACACTGTGAAATTCTGTCTCAAAAATCCAAAATTTGGCTCAGTGGTTCTGGCATCTGCCTTGCAAGCATGGAGTCCCGAGTTCAATCCCTGGTAACCACATACCTCAGTGCTGGACATGGTGGCTCATACCTGTAATCCCAGCACTCAGGAGGCAGAGGCAGGAGGATTGCTCTGAGTTCAAGTCTTGCCTGGGGTACCTAGTGACCTCAGAGCCAGCTTGAACTACAAAGCAAGACCCTGTCTCAAAAGAAAATAAATAAACACAAAACTGAATAAATTAATAAAACTTCTAGAGATAGGATCTACATTATACCCTGGAAAATTCTCATGGAACCTTTTTCTTTTGGTATTCTACTATGCTTTTTAAGGTGAAGAATATCTTTCTGTTTACCTCTTTCTCCCATTATAAAAAATTAAGATGTAATTGAAATATATATAACTCACCCATTTTGGGGCACAGTTCTATGAGTTTTGACCAGGAGATTTTCATTACTGTAAGTAAAAAAATTTTCCTTGCCACTTTGCCCCAACCCAGAACTGAACTCAGGGCCTTGACACTACCCTTTTTAATTCTTTTTATTTTGAGACAGGCTCTCTCTAAGCCACTACATTGTCCAGGCTGGGCTCAAGCTTGTGATCTTCTTGCCTCAGCCTTCCAGAGTGCTGGGATTAGGTGTGTGCTACCATTAGATTCTTCTTTTTAAAAAAACACATTATGTCATAGTTTAATTGGCAGCTGTTTTTTTCCTAGTGGTATATAAACAACAAAAGTATATCATTTGATAAGCTTTGGATTCATTGAAGCATGTTATAAATTTTAGTTTAATTTAAAAGGGATAACTTGTGATCTAGTGGGAATGTTAAGAAAGTATCTCCGCCGGGCGTGGTGGCTCACACCTGTAATCCCAGCACTCGGGAGGCAGAGACAGGAGGATTGCTGAGTTCAAGGCTTGCCTGGGCTACATAGTGAACTCAGAGCCAGCCTGAACTACAAAGTGAGACCCTGTCTCAAAAAAAAAAAAAAGAAAGTATCTCCATGAGAGGCAGGGTCTCTCTTTGCAGTTCAGGATGACCCTGTATTCACTATGTAGCCCTGGTTAGCTTCGAACTCACAGCAGTCTTCCTGCCTCTGCCTCCCAAGTGCTGGGATTATAGGTGTGAGCCATGACACCCAGTGATAAAGTTTGATATTACCTCAAAAACCATTTTTAATTTTGAAAAGGTTAAAATTATTACTTTATTCAAATATAAAATGGATTAATATCACTTGACTTTTCTTTTCTTGTGTAGAACTGGGGATCAAACTCAGGACCTTTCCCATGCTAGGCAGGCTCCGTGCAACTGAGCTACATCCCTGATCCCTCATCCTGTTAAGACATTTGAATTCTTTGATAAAGATAATGGAGATTTAAAATACTTTTATCTTCTACTACATCATTGTCAATTACAGAAAAAATAAGACTTTCATTGACTTCATTCTATAAATAACTTATATTCCTAGACTCAAGATTCAGAAATGCAAAGTTTACTTTCTGTAGAGAAGATACTGGTAAATTTTGTAGGATGTCAATGATTAGGAAAGGGGTCAGCATGGATTCTTGTCTGCCTCACTGTCGTGAAATAACTTCTTGGTCTAACAAGAGATGCTAGCTGAGCAAAGCAAGGAGCCAATTACATGAAATGCTGGGATAAAGTACCCAGAAAAGACACCATAGAGACACCTAAAGCAGAAGTTAGGAAAGTATGCCATAAGGATGAACTGCTTAAGTTGATTAAATATCAATTTTGATATCAAAGTGTGGGATAGTTTAGAATAGATCAGTTATAAAGCTCCAGTGATCAATATTAGGACCAATTTTACTCATTTTGTATGTCAATGACTTGGAAGAAGGAACATGCGGTAAGCTTGTTACACGAAACTAAAAGGAGTGTTAGTCAATACAAAGAAGGAATGAAATGACGAGTAGACTAGGAACATAAGCACATGAGTGGCTTAGTCAGTTCAGTGTGGAGGAAATATGAAGTAGAAAGATTATCGCCCAGGGAACGTGCAGTGAGAATGCTCAAAATAGGGTAAGAAAGGGAAAATTTGAAGACACGAGTAAATAAGCATCCTGGACACAAAATCACTGAAATGAATAAAGTAAAACTATTGACTGTAGAATTTAAATAAATATATTTTTATATACTAGTATAAGAAAACAATTCATTCAAATATATATATGGATAGATAGATAGATAGATAGATAGATAGATAGATAGATAGATAGATAGATATACAATCAGAGCAAAACTAAGGACTTGTTTTTTTTTTTTTTCTTTTTGAGACAGGGTCTCGCTTTGTAGTTCAGGCTGGCCCTGAGCTCACTATGTAGCCCAGGCAAGCCACCGCGAACTCAGCAATCCTCTTGTCTCTGCCTCCCGAGTGCTGGGATTACAGGCGTGAGCCACCACACCGGGCATTGTGGTATGCGGTGTTGATTGTTGGTGGGCGTGAGTCTCCACGCCCAGCATTGTATGTGGTTACCAGGGATCGAACTCAGGGCCTTGCGCTTGGGAGGCAGGCGCTGGAACCACTGAGCTAACCCTCCGGCCCAGGACTTGTTTGTTTTGAGACAGGGTCTCACTAGAAGTTCAGGTTGGCTTTGAACTCACTGTGTAGCCCAGGAGAGCCTTGAACTCAGAACAATCCTCCTGCCTCTGCCTCTCGAGTGCTGGGATTACAGACATGAGTCACCATGCTCAGCATTGTGATATGTGGTTACTGGGGAATGAACTGGGGACCTTGCGCTTGCAAGCCAGATGCTGGAATAACTGGGCTAAATCCCCAGCCCCCATAACTTTTTTTTTTTGCTTTTTGGAGACAGGGTTTTGCTTTGTAGTTCAGGCTGACCCTGAGCTCACTATGGTGCCCAGGCAAGCCGCCGCGAACTCAGCAATCCTCCTGTCTCTGCCTCCCGAGTGCTGGGATTCCAGGCGTGAGCCACCATGTCTGGCATTGTGGTATGCAGTGTTGAATGTTGGTGGGTGTGTCTCCACGCCCAGCATTATATGTGGTTACTGGGGATTGAACTCAGGTCCTTGCGCTTGCGAGGCAGGCACCGGAACCACTGAGCTAACCCTCCAGCCCATAACTTTTGTTTTTAAGGATGATAGAATCCTTTAGTTATAGGTGATCTATCAGTCTTAAACTTGGTGGAGTCACCTGATTTATCATTATGTTTTAAATTTGCATATAGACATATATATATAAATATATATATCTCAAATGGTTCCTAGTAAGAAAACTTAGAGATTACCTTGTAAGTTTTTAAAAATTTGTTCAACTATTGAGCATTAATTTTGTGGCTCCTGTACAATTGTTAACCATTTTCCATTAAAATAAACAATCTGAAATTTCTCCACTGCAATAAGAAGTCTGAAGAACAAATTATAGTTTATTGAAATGAATGACTTGTTCAGTGGGTATTTGTCAACGACCTTCACTTGTTCAACATTGTAGGACTGTTTCTTGATCTCTTTCATTAAACAAGATACTTTTGATAAGGCAGTAAAAATCCTCACGTTTTCCTTTACTATTTGAAATTCAAGCAAATTAAATGTCATAGCTTAAAAAAAAAATTGTCCCTGTGGCACAAAGATCTGTGCTGTTTTCAAAGTATACTTGTTTCTTTCTCTGAAAATCATGGTTTAGAAACCACAGAAGGGTAAGATGTTTCGCGGTGCACAAAACGTTTATGATTAAGCTGTGGCTGACGTGGCTGAGTCATGGATTGGGCGCGCTAAAGAGAGGCGGCCTTCGAGCGCAGCACTGGCGAGGAGGAGCCGGGATGGCCAGGAGCTGGACGGGATGGCGCAACGGAAAGAAGCCAGGGCTTGACCTGTAGCTCAAAGTCTTATTGGTACAGGCAGGAGCGGGAAGAGGGAAGGCAAATGCTGAGTCCATGTGAATAAACCCTCTGAGGGAGCGATTAACTCCTGGACCGGGCGCAGCTCGGAGAAATGCCCTTGTATGGGAATCGCTGAAGTTTTTTGAGCCAGACAGAGGAAGATTAATGTGGCAAATGTAGAGGGGCAGGAAGGCCTGGAGTCCGGTGCAGGGTGGCAGAAGCCCACCTGGGGCAGCTTGCTCCGGAGCGGATCCCTTCAGGAGTGGACTGACCCCAGGGATTTCTGAGTGGGCCGCGAGTTCTCTGGCCATACAACCATCACTCCTCTCTGTTATTTGATTTTGTGAATGTTTCTGCTTTGTCTTTTATCGGGGGACAATCTGCTTCTTGAGGGTAGGAGTCCTACAGTGTCTTATGGGGGTGGTGGTGGTTCCATCAACTTTGTAGCTTTGAGCCGGTCAGCTTCTTGGGCAGGAGGTTCACAAGTCTGAGGCCAGTCTGGGTGCTTTAGGCAGTTGAGGTTTTTTGTTTTTTGTTTTTTAGTGCTGGGGATATAGCTCAGTGTGAGGCTTTGGGTTCAATCCCCTATACAAAAAACAAAAACCAAAAAGCCATAAGTTTTGTGGTTTGAAAGAACAGGTCACCAAGAGATTATGCAAAAAAACTGGCCAGCTGGTCACCAGCCCCCTAAGGGAGAGGCAGGGAGAGAGGGGTCAAAGGTGACTTCAGGGACAGCTGTTAGAAGGTAATGACATCACTGTAGGGGACAGCATCAGAGGAGGTGGAGCTGGGTCTGCAGCGGGAGGGAGAGTGAGACACTCCAGAAGAATTTAAGGGGCCTGAGGCTACAGAACAGAACCGAGATAAGGCTGGGGTCCCACCATAGAGGAGAGGGGTGGGGTCTTGGGCAAACTGGAATTTCAAATCCAGTCATCTGCAGGTGCTGAAAGTGAGAAAACAGATTCTAAGGAGGCACCATCCAATATAAAAGCCCCCCCTCATATGTGGGTTTCAGTTCACATTTGTTAAAATTAAAGGTGCTTGGGCCGGAGGGTTAGCTCAGTGGTTCTGGCGCCTGCTTCGCAAGCGCAAGGTCCTGAGTTTGATCCCCCGGTAACCACATATAATGCTGGGCGTGGAGACACGCCCACCAACAATCAACACCGCATACCACAGTACCGGATGTGGTGGCTCGCGCCTGTAATCCCAGTGCTCAGGAGGCAGAGACAGGAGGATTGCTGAGTTTGCGGCGGCTTGCCTGGGCACCATAGTGAGCTCAGGGCCAGCCTGAACTACAAAGCGAGACCCTGTCTCAAAAAGCAAAAAAAAAAAAAAAAAAAAAAAATTAAAGGTGCTACTATATACACAGGTATCCATGTTTGGTATAGACTATAAGCCTGGACTATAGGCTCCCACGTGGGACCCAAATATTCCTTTCTTTGGGAAGAAGCATCAGCTTCAGGCATATTGTTACACTACACAAAATGGACAGACAGACATGTATACTTTTTTCTCTAGCTCTTAGGTTGAAATAGAAAGATGATGATACAGAATATCATTTTAGTAATATTAGGAGGAATCAGAGAAATTCTGTTCCTTCAAAGCAGGTAAAAGCTGTCCTCAAAAACTTCAGTTCTTCGGCCACATGACTCACACTTCAAGTGCCTCATGGCTATGCGTGGTTAGTGGTGGTTGTAATGCGCAGGGAAGACAGAACAGTTCCATCACCACAGATTTTTATGGGACAGTTTCGCAAAGATACACAGAAATCTTCAGAGGAGAGAAAACCCAACAGCTGATGAGGTTTCAGGAAGGAGAGTGTCTTAAGGAGGAAGTGTTTGCCCTGTCATGTGCTGAATTCTGTGTAGAATTAGAGTAGGAAGGCAGTGGGACATCACGGAGATCTTGGTCAGGAAAAGAAAACAAGTACCAGAAGCAACTATAGGATTTCTAAAAAAAGGGAGATGTGACCGCATTTGACAATAAAATCGCCTGTCAGATGGCCAGGACTTCTCTTTCTTGCTGTGGATTCACATTTACAAGTGTCTGTTGGTCATTTTGGGGTGTCCTGTGAGCACCCCTATTGCAATCCACACTTATGATTGTCCATTTGTTCCTGGCCCAGTCTTTATAGTCTTCATTTCAGTTCATCTTTCCACGTCCTAAAGTTAGAATGCTCGGTCACACGGAATCATTCTTTCCTTCCCTGGGCAACCTTTGGGCAAACTTGCTTCCCTGAACCTAATATTCCTTCATTTGCTTGTGTGTTTATCAGGCGGTTCAGGGGATTCAGTGCAGGGAGTACTGAGCTACATCCTCAGCTATCTGTTGCTATTGCCATTAAACAATATTTTTATTTTACTTTGACACAGGGTCTTTCTAAATTGCCCAGGCTGACTTTGAATTTGTGATTCTCTTGCCTCAGCCTTCTACATAGCTGGTATTACAGGCCTGTGCCACCATCACCAACAATTAAAAAAAAAAAAGATTTTGTAATTTTTGTTTTGTTTTGTTTTGTTTTTTTTGAGACAGGGTCTCGCTTTGTAGTTCAGGCTGGCTCTGAGCTCACTATGTAGTTCAGGCGAAGCCTTGAACTCAGCAATCCTCCTGTCTCTGCCTCCCAAGTGCTGGGATTACAGGCGTGAGCCGCCACGCCCAGTACTGTGGTATGTGGTATTGATTGGAGGTGGGCATGAGTCTCCATGCCCAGCATTGTATGTGGTCACCGGGGATTGAACTCAGGACCTTGTGCTTGCGAGGCAGGCGCCGGAACCACTGAGCTAACCCTCTGGCCCAAGATTTTGTAAAATTTTAGGCAAAGAAGCAGTATAGAGAAAATTCTAGTAGTGATCATGCTAGTTTAAGTAAAACTTGCAAATACAGAGTCCCTGGGAAACCTATTAAAACACTATTCTGAACCAGGCACAGTAGCACAGGCCTATAGTGCTAGCACTGGGGAGGC
>PVIC010015826.1:15777-27040 GCA_004025085.1 Thryonomys swinderianus
GACAGGGTCTCACTTTGTAGTTCAGGCTGGCCCTGAGCTCACTATGTAGCCCAGGCAAGCCAACTCAGCAATCCTCCTGTCTCTGCCTCCCGAGAGCTGGGATGACAGGCGTGAGCCACCATGCCCGGCACTGTGGTATGTGGTATTGATGGCTGGTGGGTGTGAGTCACCACGCCCAGCATTGTATGTGGTTACCGGGGATCGAACTCAGGGCCTTGCGCTTGTGAGGCAGGCACTGGAACCACTGAGCTAAATCTCTGGCCCCCATCAGCCCATTTTTTGAGATAGGGTCTTACTAAGTCACCAAACTGCCCAGGCATGTGCCACCAAGCCTGGCTTGATAATGGCCTATTCATTTATTTATTTATTTGAGACAGGGTCTCGCTTTGTAGTTCAGGCGTGAGCCACCACGCCCGGCACTGTGGTATGCGGTGTTGATTGTTGGTGGGTGTGAGTCTCCACGCCCAGCATTGTACGTGGTTTCTGGGGATCGGAACTCAGGACCTTATGCTTGCGAGGCAGGCGCCGGAACCACTGAGCTAACCCTCCGGCCCGATAATGGGCATTTTGAAGTTAGCATTTATCATTACCTTGCAAGATAATGTAGTGTTACTATGGTGTTAATACACAGGTATCCACATTTGTTATAGAATAGAAGCCCGGACTGCAGGCTCCCAAATGGGAGCCAAATATTCCTTTCTTTGAGAAGCATCAACTTCAGGCACATCGTTACACTACAGAAAATGGACAGACAGACATGTATGCATTTTTTTCTCTAGCTCTTAGGTTGAAATGAAAGATGATGAAAAATTAAATGAACTCCCCTGTGTTCTCAGGTAAGGTGTTGAATATAGCTGGCTCTTTTGGAGGTTAGCTGATGCACCACCTGGTTTGTGACTAAAAAGGCAAGAAAAATCTCTATTATAACAGAGACTGGAACATAAAACTGTGAATACACTGGAAGCTGAAGGTTGCTGGCCACCATTTAAGGACATTACATTTTCGTGTTAGGTTATTATTACTGAAGTAAACCCATCTCTTAAATTTGCTAATTTAAAAACAAAAGATTTTCTGGCCTTCAGTATTCTTTTTTTTTGAGATGGTGTTTTGCTTTGTAGTCCAAACTGGCCCTGAGCTCACTATATAGCTCAGGCAAGCCTCGAACCTAGCAATCCTACTGCTTCTGCCTCCTGAGTGCTGGGATTACAGGCGTGAGCCACCACGCCCAGCATTGTGGTATGTGGTGCTGATTGCTGGTGGGTTTGAGTCACCAAGTTTGGTATTATTGTGTGTGGTTATCTGGGATGGAACCAGGAACCTTGCACTTCCTAGGCAGGTGTCAGAATCACTGAGCTAAATCTCTAGCCCCCTGCTGAGATTTTCTATTTTTTATCAGTACATGCTTGCAGTACATAATGAGATTTCATAAGTTATAAGGTCATTAGTCCTTTTTGTACCATAGTAATATCCTTGATACTACTTGTGGAGCTTGAATGAAAATTAGGACCTTATTCGGGGAACTTGATCTTGAAAGAGGTGAACTATTAATAAGATCAAATAAATTTTACATACAAAATTACCAGTTAAAGTTTTTACTTACTCCTTTTCTCACAGATTCTTTTTTTTTTTTTTTGAGACAGGGTCTTGCTTTGTAGTTCAGGTTGGCTCTGAGCTCACTATGTAGCCCAGGCAAGCCTCAAATTTAGCAATGCTCCTGTCTCGGCCTCCCAAGTGCTGGGATTATAGGCGTGTGCCACCACGCCCAGCACTGTGCTATGCGGTATTGATTGTTGGTGGGCGTGAGTGTCCACGCCCAGCATCGTATGTGGTCAAGGGGATAGAACTCAGGACCTTGTGCTTGCGAGGCAGGCGCCGGAACCACTGAGCTAACCCTCCGGCCCTTCTCACAGAACCTTTATCTAGATAATCTTTTTCCCTAATATTAAACATTGACAACATTCAAGTATTGTTTAAAGCATTCAAAACACATGATCCCTGACACAAACTCACCTTCTAAGAAAGACTTGGTTTATGTGCTGCTTTCGTTTCCTTCCTTATGTTCTTTATTTTGTGTGCTGGGGATTGAACTCAGGGCCTCACACAGGCTAAGCTCTTGCACTGCACACCTACTGTGTCTTCCTTATCTTTTATTTATTTTTCAGGTAATGGGTAGGTGAACCATTTAAACTGACCATGTGAGAAGACTTGATGTTGACCGGTGAGACGGACAGAAGAGTCAGAGGAAGTAGGGACTGTGAAGCAAAGGGCACAGTCCTTCAGGTGTGGTCCAGTGAACTGGCACAGTCTGTTTTTTAATACGGAAGGACTAGGCTTTTGCAGGGCTAGATTAATTAGTGTTTTGTGGCCTCATCTCTTGTGTTGAGGAGAAAGCAATTAGTTTCCAAGTCAGTAGGTGTCCAGATTACTTTGAAGACTTTCAAAGTTTATCAGATTTCCATAGAAATGTACAACAAAAATAAAAGAGGGTATGGAATAAAAGAAGGTAAGGAAAAACAAAGTGACATCCAGATCTCTATGTGAGCACCTTGAAATCATCTCGGAAAGGAGCACATATACATAATATTCAGCACAGTGCTTCTCTCTTTCTTAAACTCTTTGGGGATAAATATAAACAGTATAAACAGGATAAATATAAAAGTATGTGCCACTGAGAGACAGCATTCTACTAAGAAAACAAGTGTCTTTATTAACTATATTAACACATTAAACTATAACTCATCGTTTAATGACAGCACAGCACTAAGTGAGGTCTTTCAAGAAACTACCTTCATTTCCAGTCACCTTAAGATAGATACTGGATGGCAGTCTTTCAAGAGTGGTTTGAGAAAGTCCTCTGAATTGGACCGTAGCAGTGATATTTTTGCTGTGTCATTAAGAGCATGGCATCAAGAGCAGAATTCAGATACGTTATTTTCTCTTTTCCAGAAAGTTCAGATGTGCTTTTCTGTTTTGTTTTTTTAAGACAGGGTCTCACTTCATTGTTCAGGCTAGCCTTGAACTCAAAACAATCCTCCTGCTTCAGCCCTCTAATTGCTGAGATTGCAGGCGTGTGCCTGGCCAGAAGTGTTTTTGTGTGTCACAACAATCTATGGATAAAAAAATAAGAAAGGAAATCTCTCATGTTACTTGTCAATTGGCATCAATAAAGAGATGAATTCAATTCTTGTGGCTAGACTAACTCTTTGGAAAAGGGACACAGAGAGTGACTTAAACCCATAAAATGTATCCTTACTTCCAGAAAAACACCTGACAAATGTCCAAAAAACTCCTTTCAGGTTAAAAGGATACTCTGTATCCAACATATCCAGTTAAGGATACAGTGATGATACTGAATCCTTCTTTCCCACTTATTTCCATCTCTGTCCAGTTCCTGAAGACATCCACCTTTTTTTCTCTTCTCCCCAGGGTTTATTTTCTCTTAAAAATATAAGTGTAAAATAGCACGCCATTTGTACTATTCAATCTTTTAAGTGATTCTTCTAGTTAAATATGAGCTCAAAAGGCATAAGTATTAGAAAACGCAAATCCTGTTCTTTAACAGAATTTTGAGTCTTGTTTTTGTATGTAGCGTATGCGGCTTTTAAGTTAATTTTCTGGAAAACTGATCTTTTGCACAATTAGGAGGCAAGTACCCGTATGTTTCTCATTCTACAAGCATAGGTGGTGAGTTCAAGTGTTTTGGAACTGAGACACAAACTCAATTTCTAGTAGAAGATTAAGATTTTTTTTTTTTTAGTGCACACAAAATCTAGTTCAAGTGCTTGGACTTCACAACCTCATTCTCCCAGCACAACCTCATTTATTACACAAAAGAATCATCACAATAATTGGACACTGATTTTTGAGGACAGTTTCCATTTCCTGAACTTAACCTCTTCCTGGCAACAATACCTACTGGCAGAGCAGATACATAAAACCTGAGCATTTCCCCCAGGATGCCAAGATACCAAGGAAGCCAAGGAGGAAAGGACAGTTACCCTATTCAATTAAGTAAAACAAGATTTAAAATTAGAGCATATAAAATGGCACAAGGGTGGATGGGTGGGGAACTTCAGTGATACTGTTTTAAAATGTTGGCAACTGTTCATAGGGTTTTTTAGGAGTTAATACCTGACTTGGTTTTAAAATGATTAATTAGAAAACAATATGCGTACAAACTGACTTTTTAAAATGAAAGGACTCTTTAAACATACATACTACATATAAAATAAAATATATTTTTAAGTCTGTCTTTGTACCACCGGTCAGAACTAAAGGTGACTTCCATATGTAAGGTGACTAGATATGTTTTGGCTGTAAAACGCCTGCCTCCTGGGTATGTGAAAGTGGGAGACGATGGAAACCTGGAGCTTAGGGGGATGGGAACGAGATGAACCCACTGAGAATCCGAGCTGAAAGTGTGAGACAGAAAATCCTCCTCCAGCCACGGAGGGGGTGTCTCCCCCAATACGAGCGCCCTCCCCCCCGGGCCCGTGGGGCGGATCTGCTTTAGCTCAGTAGCTGCAGCGGTCCCAGCAGAACCCCAGGGCTGGCCGGCGGCGGCAGCCTCCTGGCAGCGCGGGGAACCGGCGGCTTGGAGCGCTTGAGGCCCTTGGGGAGAACCAGCCGAGGCTACGCCGTGATGGGAGAACGTCGTATGGAAGCCGAGCCACCGGGGACGGATTTCCTCCCCAGCTCAGCTCAACAGCTCGGCGGGCCCCGCTCTGAGCGTAAGCGAGAAGGAAGGGGCCCAAGCTTCGGGCCTGGTAGCGGCAGCCGGCAAACGTGGCGGTCACAGCGGGGTAACAGACCAGCTCTAGCCGCTCTCGGGAACCTGCGCCGCCACGGCCGCTCATTGTCTAGCCCTTTCCACCCGGGGGGCAAACAGGAAGCGCACCGCCTGGCCAAGCGACGGACGGGTGCCCGGGCCAATGAGTACAGCCGACGGAGAGGGCGGCGGCGAATGAGAGGGAAGAAGAGGGGCGGAACTTCCGGGCGGGCTGTCACCCTCTTCCCCCCTTTTGGGCTGGAGGCTCCACCTTTTGTGTTTCCCGCACAGTCAATCAAAATAGGAAAAAAAATCCCCGGACCGCTCCGGCCGTGTCCGCCGCCGCTTCCCGCATCCTCTCTCGCCGCCGCCGCCTTCGCTCCTCACCATGTGTAAGGCGGCGGGGAGCCCCGCCTGAGGTGCCCTAAACACACTATGACCGGTACGTAAAGCCGAGAGAGAGCAACCCTTGCTGCCGCCGCCGACCACAGCCCGCCTGGGGCCGCCGCTGCCGGCCCCCGGCCCCGAGTGTGCGACCGAGTGTCTGTGAGAGGCAGAAAGCCGCATTCCCCTCTGCCTGCCCTCCCTCCCCGCCAGCCACCGTGCAGCCCTCCAGCCCCAGCCACGCCGTCTTCCCGCCGGGCCCCGGGGCGGGCGGCCCAGCCCGCCGGGAGCACGTCCCCCTGTGTGCAGGCGCGGGTGTGTGAGTGACTGACGGTGCGAGAGGAGCGAGCGCGAGTGCGAGCGAGCGGCGCGAAGGGAAAGGGGAGGAGAGGAGAGGAGAGGGGGCAGGGGCAGCGCGGGGAGGAGGAGGAGGGAGGAGGAGGAGGAGGGTTACAGCCGCGGCGGGCGGGGGCAGCAGCAGGAGGGAGGAGGGAGCCGCGCGCGCGCCGCCGCCGCCGCCGCCGGGGGGCGGGTGGGGGAGGGGAAGGGGCCGGGGCGGCGCGGGCGAGGCCGCGGGGCCCCCTCCCTCTCCCCACCCGCCGGCCTCCCCACCCCCGCGCTGTGCCCGCAGCTCCCGAAAAGCCCGTGAAGCAAGAGGAAATGGCTGCCTTGGACGTGGACAGCGGCGGCAGCGGCGGCGGCCACGGGGAGTATCTGCAGCAACAGCAGCAGCAACAGCAGCAGCAGCAACAGCAGCAGCAGCAGCACGGAAACGGCGCGGCGGCCCAGGTGAGGCGCGGCCGAGGCTCCCCCGCGCGCCGCTCTCTCCTCCCCTCGCCTCCCTCCTCCGCCCCTCCCCCGCCCCGGGAGCTGCCCGCCCGAGGCGCCAACGCTCGACCCCGCCCGCCTCTCGCCCGCCCGCGCTCCCGCCGCCGCCTTTTTGTGCGTGTGCGAGGTGCGCGCCCTCCCGCCGGTTCCGGGCGGAGGCGAGGCCAGCGCAGCCCTGCCTGCCGCGGACGCGGGCGCGGGAGAGCGGGAGGACCCGAGGCCGCGCGGGACCCCGCCGCACTTCCGGTGCGCGCCGCCCGCCCTAACCGCCGCCCCCTCCCCTGTCTCCTCTCTGAACCCGCCCCTCGGGGGGTAGGACACTCAGCCGTCACCGCTCGCTCTGCTGGCCGCTACCTGCAGCAAGATAGGGCCGCCATCGCCGGGCGACGACGACGAGGAGGCGGCCGCCGCCGCCGGGGCCCCCGCCGCCGCCGCCGCCGCCGCCGGAGCGGTAAGTCCCGCGCGCGCCAGCCCGCCCGCCCCGCCGCGGCCTTGCCGCCAGCCCGCGCCCGTCCGCCCGCTTGGAGGCCTCCCCGCGCGGGCTGCCCCGGGCCTGGGCCCTCGCCTCCTCGCGTCCCCGCGTGGAGCCCCAGCCGGCCCGGGCTTTCTCGGAATTGTCACCACGGCCCCGCGCTCCGAAGAGCTCTACAAAATGAAGTCTGAGAGGGTGGGGGTGCAGGACTCCAAAATGGATGTTTGAGCAGTTCCGATCCTTCCGAAACTCCTCGGTTGAATGCTGCATTTTTAAGCACAGCCTGTCGGCCATAGATAAGATCGACTGCCGAGGTAGTTAGTGGCTTTAGTCTTCAGAATATTTGAATCTTGAGGTTTTTTTTCTGCAGGAAGTTAATACATCGTTTAAGTTGTTGATCGTAAGACAAAAAGTAAGGGTTTGCTCTTGATGTAGTCTTTGCGGACAGGAATTAATATTCTTGAGAGCTTTTTAAGTTTAGAATTGTTGGACTTTACTTTGTGCAGACTTCCTACAAATTTGCACTAGTTTTTCCATAAAGTAGGGTAAATGAAATGTTTCCTTAGTGAACGCTGAGATTACAGTTAGTACTTAACCACTGAAACTGAATGTGAATATGATATAAAAATACAAGGCGGGAATTTACATGCTTGCTAATGCTTATCATATTTAGTTGAATTTGGTTGACAAAACTTAATTTAGTATGGCTGTTAGTCTGATAGGATGTGGAGGGATTCTTTTGGAAGTGTTTTTAGTGTCTTGGGCGGGGGAGGAGCTGCCAGTGAGTTATGAGGGCTTGATAGAAAATTAGGAACAGATTGTTGGTGGTTAGTTATGCATTTACACTTGTTTTGATCATTGCTGGTGTGTTAGTTTAATATGTGGCTGTGTTCACCTATTAAAAAATTGAAATTTTCAAATTTTTTTTTGAGGGGGCTTGGAATTTGTTTTATGTAGTGGTATTTTCAAAGTTTTGTTTGTTACAGTGAATGCATAGTATGTGTAGGCATGAAAGTTAAGCTAATGGTTACTTCTTGGTACATTTGTAGTTTTAGTGCTTCACTTTATACTGTGGGGGACGTGAATGGTTTTAATGTCTTAATTGTGCTTTTATAAGCAGGTTAAGGAGTAAAAGCATAAAATTGTGAGAAACATTGTTAGAGATTCATAAGCCTTTATATAAACTGTTCCTCCAATCCCAAAGTGCCAAAACAGATTGAATGCTTATAATAAACCTCAGCAGGAGTAAAACTGAAAAACATTTCTTATACTTTTTTATATTTCAAATAGAACAAACAATTTACAAGGTTAAGGTATCAATTTACATATGGGGGAGGGGAGAAGCCAAGAAGGAAGTTAATGGTAAAAATGCGGTAGTCTCAAACCCCGAATTAGAGTACTCTCCAGTTTGGTTAGCTGTGGCCTTAGTACTGACTGATGTAGAGTTGTTTACATGTCTCTTCAGACCTGTCTCTGAATTAGCAAATCACTACTGACAACATATTTCCCGCCAGATGAACGTGAACTAAAGTCAGTCTGAGATATCTGAGATACATTAGTTATCTCATAATATGGCAGTTTTAATAAAATATATAGTTTTTTAAGGGAACCCCCCCAAAGTACAGTTTTTTTGTATGCTTGGCACCTGTGTGTAGAATTTTTCACTTTGAATAAGGTTGGCAAGACTGCCTTGTATATGTTGGCTTTAGCAATAACAAAAGTATGTCAGAAAATAGAAGAGATTACTTTAGATGAATTCATGAGCGTTTTTTTCCATTTGAAAATGAATTTAGGTAATCAATTACTGAAATTATTGGGAATCACGAAAGGGCTATAGAGCTTTTTTATACCTTTGTTTTAAAAAATATATTATGGAATAATTTTAGATTTATAGAAAAGTTGAAGATACAGAACAGAAAATTACTTTACATCCTCATCCATCTTCCCCTAACTTTAATAGCTGTAGGATATTGATCAAACCTAGGAAACTAACATTACTATCTTTTTAACTAAAGTAACTGTAGACTTACTGGAATTTTGCTAGTTTCCCCCACTAATGTCCATTTTCTGCTCCAGGACCCATTTTAAAGTATACATTGTATACAGTGTTGTGTTTAAAACCAAGTGGAAGTATGCACATACAGATGAGCTTTATGCCAGTTTAACTTGGTATTTCAAGACAAAAAGACCTTGAAAAACTTCAACTGTGCTAAAGATTTGCTTTAAATATCATTGTGAATTTGGAGATTGTTACAAAAAAGGATCCTGATCCAGATTGTTTTGTTATCCTTGGTGCTGCAGTGTTGAGTCTAATCGCAGATCATTCTCACCTATGTTCTACAACATGATTTTACTCTCAAAGATGGTTTTATAGCAAGGCTCTTTTGTATTTTATTACTAAAAGTTGTATGATTAACTTTAGTAATAAACTAGAAAAAGGAGACCTTTATGCAAATACTAATTTGTTTAGATTGCATTTGTGTGAACTTTTGGGTTATTTGTACTGCATTTTATTATGTTACAGTGTTCATTAGTTCACTACTTAAATATTCATGAACTAAAAAAAAGTAACTTTAAAGGAAAGGTCATTTTTGTAGTATTGAAATAAAAGCTGTAGGGTTGTAACTCATTTATTGAAGAATGAATTCTATTGTTCATTGAAGATTTTACAAAACTTGAGTTCAGTATTTGCTTTAAAATTTTTTTTTGTTTATTATTACACTTTAGCTTCATACTGTTCTTGTTTTCGGTTAGATTCCTTATTTTCTGGCTTTCACAAAGTCACTTTGGGGACTGAGAAGTTCATTATCCTTTCAAAGTGTACAGTAAATGGTGTAGATTTTTTTTTTCCTTTTCCATAGGTATTATCTAAGAAGATTCGCTCTTTTCTTTCAGTTCCACCTCCTTCACTTTTATGGCCAGTTGCCCTTAAGTATGCCCTTGTAATGAATTACTATAGCGGTGCCACCCCCTGTTGCCAGCCTCCCAGGGCTACTGTAGTTTGAGGTCCTTTTTATCTTGTGG
Organism: Thryonomys swinderianus; assembly: GCA_004025085.1. Classification (NCBI taxonomy): domain Eukaryota; kingdom Metazoa; phylum Chordata; class Mammalia; order Rodentia; family Thryonomyidae; genus Thryonomys; species Thryonomys swinderianus. The sequence continues at coordinate 25,254 of PVIC010015826.1, forward strand.
TACAACTTATTACAATAATGCCAGCTTTCATGTTAAGTAATGTTTTGTTTGTAAATTGTCCAATAAGTATACTAGAGTTGGTGAGAAAAACACTAGTGGATTTTTCTTTTAGTGTATAAGCTTAGGTAGTTATCTTGCACTTTCTAAACCAGTACTACTTCTTGTTTTGTTTTTTTAACTCTGTACTGGGGATTAAACTCAGGACTTTGTGCTTGCCAGCCAAGTGCTGCATCATTGAGCTACATCCCAAATACTGCTTCTTGATTGGGTTGTGTTTTTATATCTCTTCCTTTGTTTCTGTAACATTTCTAAACAGTCTTAGCATTGAACTTTTATACCTTTTTTTTTGGTGTCAGATCACCATCTAGTTTATTTTTTGCATTTGGTATTTAGTATACTTCTGTTTTTTAGTACTGATAGACGTGTATTTACTAAAAAATTGGGCTTAGACGGCTTTATAGTTTTGAAATATTTGGGCCCTAATCATTGTGGAATTAGGAAAATAGACTTAAAATTGGTTCATAGTTTTTTTTTTTCTTTCAAAGAAGGCCCTAATGCCTCAATTTTATTGATTCATTGGTGGCATTTCTTTACAGTGATTTTAAAGTAAAATACCTTTATTCGCTCAATAAATTACATCTTGATATTTGCTAAAATTGTGCCAGTCATCTGCGGATGTTTCTGAAGTTTGTTCTCATAATCTTAAGTGAGTATAGTGATACTTTAGAATTGCATGGTGCTTTATGGCTTATAAAATTTAAGACTGATTCTTTTGTTCCTCTCTGGAAGGTAACTATGTTGTGTATTGTTAACATGAGGAAATCACACATTAGAGTATAAATTATTGAAAGTCTGATTTAGGCTTGAGCTTTTCCTTCCTTTCCATTAAAAAAACTTAGATTTTTTTTAAAGGTGCAAATTTGTTACATAAAAAAATTGTTTTTCTTGCCTTTTTTTTGCTATAAGCTATCTATTGGCACTTGCCCCTCCCATCTTTGAGGCTCATTAGTGTTTTTTATGTGTGTCTTTCCCTTTAGATTTATTTATAGAAGTTAGGGAAATGGAATTTTATCTTAGATTCAGGTATTTTCTTTTTAATAGCTGTTATAGCTTGTGTTTCTAGGTGTCCCCTCAAAGCCTCATGCATTGAGAGGTGGCTGAATCTAGAGTGTGTGATTGATTCATGGTGCAATGTCAGGATTAAGAATGCTAGGATTAAGAGTGGGTGATTATTAAATAAATCCACTGATTGATCTGACACTGCCTTAATCCTGGTAGCCTGAATATATTATAAGGTACAGAAAGAGGTGTGTCTTGTCTCTTGCTTGCTTTTCTACCTTCTGCCTGTCATGAACTGTTTCATTTCTGTGGTGTACCTCTGCCATGCCACTCCGCCTTGACGCCAGCTGATTATGAACTGAAACCTATATAACCTGAGCTAAATAAACCCATTTTCCTTTAACTTTGGAAGGTATTTTGTCTCAGTAGTGAGAGAAAAGTAACTTAAGACAATGGCCCTTAGTACTTGGGAAAATGGCTGACAACAGTTTATTTTTATTTAGCTCTGGAAAGAGAATGACTTGGAATATTTACTTACACTTGTTATTTGAATTATATTTATTTTCAGGGAATTTCTTGACTAGAAAGTATTCACAGCTTTTATTACTGTTGGTTAAAAAAAAATATACCAAATTCTGTTGGTGACATGTTTGACTATTTTTAAGGAAAGGAAAAGGGACAGAATGCCAGTATTGTAAGTTAATTTATACCTGAGATACAAATTCTTT
>PVIC010015827.1:8087-34769 GCA_004025085.1 Thryonomys swinderianus
TGTGTGTGTGCACTGTATAACAAAATAGGGCAGGGAAGTACCACATCCATTGCAATTCACTGGACACTGGCAACCAGAGAAAGTTTAAGCTCAATTTAAGAACTTCTAGCAATTACCCAAGTAATACTAAGTGCTCAAAAATTATTTGTGGAATAAATAAAAGCCTGACCAATTGCTGTTCATTTCTTGAGAGAAATTGTTACAGTGTATAATTAAAGCTACTCCTTACTATAAATTTAAATAGAGTTCTGTCAATTCAAGATGCAAGGTCAGGACCATGAGAAGACTGCCTAATAACTTAGGGTGACAAAAGCTTGATATAAGCTTCTCTGAGCCATTGTATCTTGGTCTCCAGAACATTCAGAGTCAAATTACATGAGATGGCATGATGTTTATACACTCTACAGACTGTGAAGTTAAAATACACATATTCTTTACTGGCCTGCTTCCTTCTAAATCAAGTATGCGCATTTCAGTAATGAGTACTAACTATCAATCTGTTCTTTCTGGGTTTTTTTTCAATAGGATATTGAGGAGACAATGAACACTGCTTTGAATGAACTCCGAGAACTAGAGAGACAGAGTACAGCAAAGCATGCACCTGACGTGGTGCTGGATACCTTAGAACAAGTGAAAAACTCTCCTACCCCTGCCACTTCCACAGAATCTCTCAGCCCTTTGCACAACGTTGCCCTCAGGAGCTCAGAGCCTCAGATTCGACGTAGCACTAGCTCCTCCAGTGACACAATGAGTACTTTCAAGCCCATGGTGGCGCCCAGAATGGGTGTACAGCTGAAGCCCCCAGCTCTTAGGCCGAAACCTGCTGTTCTTCCAAAAACCAACCCTACTGCAGGACCTGCCCCCCCTCCCCAGGGCCCGGCAGACAAGTCTTGCACCATGTAAATACCAGCTGAGTGAGGGGAAGTGATTTTTAAAAAATGGATTAGTGACAAAAGTCAATGATCCATAACTTTCCTTAGTTTTGTGCTTATAACTGGAGATCTTTTGGCTTTTCTATGTTGTCGAATGTAATGTCTAAGACTAGCTAAATTAACACGGGCATTTGTATTTTGTAATTTTTCTAAATAACTGGACATATGTCATTTTAAAGACAATAGAAACACTTAGACTTACTTGAAAATCCAATGCTGCACCACTTGTAATGAAGGCAACACTTCTCCCCACATTGCACATGCTTCAGGTTCAGTGTAGCTCTAATGAGTCAGAAATGTCTTAAATGGAAAGCAGGAGAACCTGCATTCTGGGCTTACCAGAGTATAACCAGTGTGGGAGTGGCAGATGGGCTGACGAAAGGTGATCAGGGCATTGCTGGTCACTGTGAGCACCTCTGATTCCATCCAGAGTGGGAGTCCAGCTTCTGCTAAAGACTTGCTTTTATCATAAAGGGACCTTCATCACATAAACTGAATGGACAGAATGATCATCTCTTCCCTAGCAATCACTCCCTGGGTCCAGGTTAGAAACCCAGTGTTGCCTGACTTGAACCAAGAAAAGAGGGAGACATCGTCTCCAAAGCTATTGATGTTATTCCATCCATAACTATAATCAGCCCGTGGAGATTTCCAAGCCCACCCTCTGTGTTTATAAAGGACTAAGACAGTCTAAAGACTTCCTGGTTACACCACCAATTACTGCAAAGATCTCTTGTCCTAACTGTCTAGAAAACACTTTTATCTCCCTGAAATTCTTGTTGTCTTCTGTGGGAACCACACAAGACATGAATCCTTTAAAAAAAAAAAAAAAAAGGCAAGAATACTTGATCCAGTCAGTGTTCGCTGACTAACTTACCAGGGCCCCATTAATTATACCACAAAGGTCTGATGATCCTAAATTTGAAGTCCCAGTTCTCTCCATTTCTCCTTTTGAGCCAGTCAAGAACTGGCTAATAGCACTTGAGTAAAAGTCATGATGAACCATCATAGGACGATCACATCATAGTTCCAAGATGATTTCCTCTCAGTTTTGTACCTTGGAATCATGACTTTTCTGTATTTTTTTACATTTTTGGCATGTGGTCTCTATATAACTCACAGTCAGCCAAGCTATATTCACCTCTTTCTCTGGCATCATGCACATAGACAATTTTTCTTTAGGTCATTTTTTTTTTTTTTTTTGAGACAGGGTCTCTTTGTAGTTCAGGCTGGCCCTGAGCTCACTATGTAGCCCAGGCAAGCCTGGAACTCAGCAATCCTTCTAAATCTGCCTACCGAGAGCTGGGATTACAGGCGTGAGCCACCACGCCCGGCACTGTGGTATGTGGTATTGATTGCTGGTGGGCGTGAGTCACCACACCCAGCATTGTATGTGGTTTCCAGGATCGAACTCAGGACCTTGCAGTTGCTAGGCAGGTGCCGGAACCACTGAACTAAATCTCCGGCCCTTTAGCTCTTATTTTACCATTTTGTTTTCTTGGGGGCTGGATAGTGCAGAGCATTCTAAGCACACACTCCGCCTCTGAGTTATAGCCTTAGTACCCCTAAAATTATTTTTAATGCTTTTACTAAAATACAAGTAACCACTGTCCTACCAGCAACAAATGATGACATTTATAGATATTTAAACTTTATCTATGCTACCATTGAACTTACTGGTGCAAAAATATGGATTCCTTGGGCCTGAGATTTAGCTCAGTGGTTCAAGCGCCTGCCTAGCAAGCATAAGGTCCTGAGTTTGATCCCCGGTAACCACATACAACAATACCAGGTATGGTGACTCACACCCACCAGCAATCAGTACCACATACCACAATGCTGAGCCTGGTGGTTCATGCCTGTAATCCCAGTACTTCGGGAGGTAGAGGCAGGAGAATTGCTGAGCCTGGGGCTTGCCTGGGCTCCATAGTGAGCTCAGGGTCAGCCTGAACTACAAAGCGAGACCCTTTCTCAAAAAAAAAAATCATAATAATTTACATATATATGGATTCCTCAAAGCAAATTTCTTTGGGCCACTGTTAGATCTGCCTATAGTTTCAAGCTGGCAGACAATTACAGGCCTTCCTAAGAATTGTGCAGTATGGACTTAAGTTCATCAGCCCATAGGTAAATGCCTCATGCAGAAATTAATTAAGATCCATACTAAAATCAAGATCATTACTTATATCTTTATTCTGTTTCCCAATCTATTCATTCTATAATTACAAAAACATTGAATTAATGATCTACGACCTTTCAAAATTACACTTGCTTGCCTGTGGCCTAAATTTATAAGTGAACTGAACAGTGTCTCCTCCCATCCACCCGCATATTTCTAGATAGTAAAGTTTTAGACTTACTAGTTTTCCAAATATAGTAAAGTTGTAGACTTCTTAGTTCAAACCATTCTTTCTTGTCCATTTTTAAAAAGAGGCCCAGTTCAGTATCTGCTCAACCCCTGACATTTCTCGAGTTCAGGAGGCATTTAACCCTTTGAATACCAGCAGGTCTGAGCTTTGAATTAGCACTAACCCTGTAAATAGTTCTCCCCAAATTCTCTAAAAAGATTACATTTTCCTAATCTCCCAGTTCTTTAATCATTTTCCTTTGATGGAAAAGATGTTAACAGAGGCCGGGGGAAAGGCAGAGGTGTTTTGAGTCTATTTTTAAATGCTCTTTACAGGCTTTCACTTTGACTCTTCAGATCTTACTCCTGCAAGATGTTCCTTCAGATAGTTCCCTGGTGATCTTCCCCAAGGTGTCCTCATTTTTTCGGTGTTTCCACCAGTTACAGACCACTGATTGCCTTTCTGGCCCCCAAATCAGAAACTCTTGCTTAGATGATGAAGAATGTGTTGCTGTTGACCCTCAGAGGCTGTACCCTCTTCCTTTAGGAAACAGCTGCTGATATGCTCCCCTCCCTTACATGACTATACATTTTTTTCTCCTTGTATTCCTCTTAACTCCAGATTTCCCCCACCTCAACACCAAGTAAAGGGTAAGACCTCTGGTTAAAGACTCTCTAAGGCCTCACCTACCCTTACTTTATTAGTAAAAGCCTTCAGACTCCAGGGATAAGACCAGCTAGCCACTTCACACAGGTTCCAAGATAACATCCACACAAGCTTACGTGAAGCTGCAGCACCTGGAAGGCTCACCTGGTGCAGAGCCATTAGGGCCTCAGGTGCAGCAACACAGAAGGCAAAGAGGAGCAAAGGAGTCTTGGAAATGTTATGACTTCATTTCAAGAATCTTAGCAGTTTTCATGTGCAGTTTAAGGACAGTGTCATTTCGAAGATGTGTAAATTACAGGTCCACAAAGATTGTCTGACTCTACCTGCACCACAACACATAATCACAGCTGATAGCATTGTATGTTCATGTCCCATCCATAGAATTCACTGAAGTCTATTTATCAAGCAGCCTTTTGGCTTGGATTAGGGATTTGGAGAGTGGGTTATTAGGATAGAAAAGTACTTAGTTTACATTTTCTGATGAATGTCATAAAAATTATTTCAATCTGTTGAGTAGACTTTGTAGAGTTCTATGTTCATGTTCAGTGTCAACACCATTGTTCAACAGTTTTCTGTGTCTTCACACAAGGTAATTGACTTTGGTGCCCCTGACCCATCCATAGAATAAGCTCCAGCAGGGTCCCACTTAATCTACCATCATGGTCATATCAATGAGTATAAAGCTCCAAGGACCAAATTATGTCCTGCAGTAGTTTTCTGTCATTATATTTTTCAGCCTTCCCCAAATGTGTTTATAATTTATTTAAAATAAAAATGGGATAAGTTGGTAAAGATATCCTTAGCATTGAGAAATTACATCTCTGAAGTCAACACTGAAGAAACTCTAATCTAATAGTTACACCTCTGAAATTTAAAATTAAAACATGTATGGCTCCGTAGAGGGATTTAGAAGATTTCCAATTTGGGTCAGTACTCATTTACTCCCGGCCACAGCAGTCAGAGGCCATGAAAGTGCATATGGGACTCAGTTCTCTGCGGTGGCCCTGAGACTCAGAGCAGCTTAGAACTGGAGCTCCACCATGTACAGAGCCCTTCTGCTCCAGACGGTCCCCTGAGCTGAGCACTCAGCCTCCAGCTGGGCTGGAGCACCAGGCTTGGTTTGGGGTGACTTGGAAACAGAGGGCTAAATTAGCTGGAATGTAAGCTTTCATTTACCCTAATATACTTTCTTTAAGAAAAAACAAATAGTCTACATGGTATAATCAAGATGGGTATCTGTATCTTTAAATTACATAGGGAATTTTGTATGTTTAAATAATTGTATTGGGTTCCATAATGCTTACCTTAGAAACTGTTTAGTAAAAAATATATATATAAACTGTGCATTTGTGAATGCCCCTGTTAGAGCATTCATGCAAGTTCGATGTGTAGTGTGATGGTTATTATAGATATTTAAAGTATAGTAAGTGGCTGTGTAACAGGAAAGGTTATTTTACCTTCATACTTAAGGTAACTCCTGCCCACGTAATTAAATCAGTATTGTCCTTTCCTGTCAGTTTGATCATTTGCAGTGCTGGTAGCTTCCCGCTCGTGACTGTTACCTAATTGTGTCAATGTACATCTGTAGTATGTACATGGGAAAGTGCCTTTCTATTTTAGAGGAGTCTAGCCTTGCTGTAGTACTGTCGCCCCACCCCCCCCACCCCACCCCCACCCCCACCATCCTCTTCCAGTTCTTGCTGCCCACCTGGGTACTCTGAAACTTTCTCTTCTTGCTCCCGCCATCTTTTCCATCCCCACGTCGTCGTGTGGCTCAGTACTCCCTCAGCTCTGTCTGACATCCCTGTCGATCACCAGACCTGTCTCGTCGTTCTCGTAGATGTGGTCGTGCCTTTCTCACTCGGCAGTGACTCCTGAGTCCTCCCTCCCCACCTGTCGCGCCCCGCGCACACACACACCGCGCCAGCCATCAGCTCACCTGCCTCTACGTCACCCCTTCAGAGGTGGAAACAACAGGGGCTGCTTTTCCAGTTCTGGAAGGGAAACACATTTTGTGATTCCGTTGTGACAATGCACTTTTCGGTATAGTACTGTACATTTTGGCATGTACCATTACAGGCTTCAGTATACAGTCAGGTTTGTTCTTCACGGTGTATCTTTGTAATAAATAAGATAGTTCTGGCCACCTTTGTCTGCTTATCGTGTGTTGTGCTTCTCTGTGGTGGTGTTATGCCTTTCCTTTTTTTTTCTCATTAGTATTTTTCTCTAGAGGACTAGGTCACATTTAGTAATGAGAATTTTTTTTTAATGTTTATCTCACTTACATTTTTGTTTGTGTGTCTGAAAATGAGACTGTGTGTGCGCACTTTGTCTAAGAAGCTGTGGTTTTTCTAAGTCATGATCTGAATTCCTGGGCAGCAAGGGAAAAGTGCCAGAAGGGAACAGGCCTCTGAAACACACAGCAGCATGAAATCTGTGCCTTGAGAAGGAGTTGGCGTAATAAAATCTTGATATGATTCTTTTATTTGAATAAACAATATAATGCCTACATACAGGCTCTGTTTAGAGTCCGCCAGGTATTAATATTTTTTTAAACATAAAAGTTAATTTTTGAGGTCAAACAATACATAATAGTTTGACAACACTGCACCAGTCACATGTCAGACTGAATTTGTTAAAGAGGTGTGCAGCCAGGCCTGCCGGTGCACATCTGTAAGCCTGGATTCAGGGCACTAAGAGGAGGATCAGCACAAGTTCGAGGTTAGCCTGAACTACACAGCAAGACCTTGTCTCAAGAAACAAATGAATAAACACATACATACATAAATGGGGTCTAAAAACAGACATATAAATCAAAATCAATTTGGATGATACAAAGGGAGAAACCTCATGCAGAGGGTGGAGAGAAGTGTCAGCCCAGTGCTGGATTTGTTGGGTGATCCCCAAGCAAAGGGAGGGGTTCCAGAAGAGGGACTAGCTGTCCAGGACTAAGGTAGCAAAAAAAAAAAAAAAAGTTGTGATTAAAATATAGAATACTTACAGAAGAGGGCCGGAGGGTTAGCTCAGTGGTTCCGGCACCTGCCTTGCAAGCGCAAGGTCCTGAGTTCGATCCCCGGTAACCACATATAATGTTGGGCGTGGAGATACGCCCACCAACAATCAACGCCGCATACCACAATGCTGGACGTGGTGGCTCACGCCTGTAATCCCAGCACTCAGGAGGCAGAGACAGGAGGATTGCTGAGTTCGCGGTGGCTTGCCTGGGCACCATAGTGAGCTCAGGGCCAGCCTGAACTACAAAGCGAGACCCTGTCTCAAAAAGCAAAAAAAAAAAGAATACTTACAGAAGAGTACACAAAACGTTAGGGTAACACTTGTCACAAAGTAATACACCAGGGGCGGGGGAGTGGCTGGGCAGTACAGGGCAAGCTCAGCATGCACAAGGCCCAAAATTCGGTGCCCAACAGCCTCCCAAAAGAAACCACTAATGTACATTCCATGCAGGTCAAGAAATAACCCATTTTCAGACACCAGAACTGCTGTGTTCCTACCTCAGTATCCTAAGGAATCACACCATGGCTTTACCTGTCATTTTAATGATCTGTGAGTGAGCTCATGAAGGTGTGGCTTTTGTGCCTGACTCCTTTTGCTGAACTCTATGTTTGGGCTGAGGATGTAGCTCAGCCGTAAAGTGTTTGTCAACCAAGACAAGGCTGGGGCCAGGGTGGGGGGTAGTGATGAGAAGCATGCAAATGAAAACAACACAGATTTCATCTCACTCCACAAAGAATGGCCGCTATTACAAAATCAACCAACAATAAATGCTGGCAAGGCTGTGGGGAGAAAGGAACCCTTCTCCACTGTTGGGATTGCAGACTGGTGCAACCATTGTGGAGATATGTGTGGAGATTTCTCAGAAAACTAGGAGTAGGGGTCCCATTTGACCCTGCCATCCCCCTGCTAGGAATATACCCAAAAGAACTTAGAAAATCACAGTGGAAAGACATTGTACACCCTTGTTCATAGCAGCTCAGTTCGTGATAGCTCAATCTTGGAAACAACCCAAATGCCCATCAAGTGGAGACTGGATAAAGAAGATGTGGGGTTTTTTTATAAAATGAAGTACTATTCTGCCATAAGGAATGACAAGATTGATTCATTTATGTGCAAATGGATACACCTGGAGGACACGCTAAGGAGTGAAATCAATAGAGCACAGATAGGCAAATACCGGATCTTCTCATTGATATGAGCACTGGTAAATGCAAATGAGCTCTAGTAGTATGACAGTCTTTTTAGAATGGGAAATTTCCAAAGGAAATTTGGTGTGGGGATGTAATGAGGGGAAGGAATAAATCTGATTCTGAAAGAAAATAAAACAGCATGTATATAGGGGGTGGGGAGGTGTGGGTGGGGATATGGGTAAAAATGAGAATTGACTGTGTCATATATTGGTACAAATTCCCCAATGTTATGTGTGAGTGTGAGATGTATGCAAATTGTACCAATAAAGAATGCAATTTAAAAAATCAAAAAAAAGATTTGAAATACAAATTATAACTTGAATTTTGGTCCCTAATTCAAAATTATTATTACATTAGTAAATGAATATTAGAAGATGCAGCAGGGGAAAAGGAAAAGAAATTTGAAATAGCCAAAATCCATTATCTGGCATTAATTCAAACTCATTTATGAGATGTTGACAAATTATCAATTCATGCCTGAATTTTCCAAACAGAAATAATCCACAAAGATATTTTTATTAAAATTTTCTTCTAATCTTAATTATGTTAATTTTGGGCAGACTTGAACTCATAGTTGGTATTTAATCATGCATCATTATTAGGTTTTTATCCTGCACAGCAGTTTACATTCACAAATGTAACCTTTTTTTTTCAGTGCCAGAGATCAAACCCAGAACCTTGAGCCTGTTAGGCAAAACTCCACCATGAGCTATAGCCCCAGCCCAGGAAATGTAATTTTAATGGCTTTACAATATACTAGCATATGAGCAAATCTTAATTTATTTAAGATTTAATGATTGTTTTCCTATCAGTGCATGAACCTGTCTGGAATTTTTTTTCAACTAAAAGTTTGTGGTGAGAGGCCTACATACATTATTGTCTTCAGTTTGTATTATTTATTTAGTGAAAACACTTGATCAGAGGGTATAAGCATCTCTAACCTTCATGATCAATATTGCAAACCTGTCTTCCAGGAAGAATGCACAAATTTATGCTCCTTCCAGCTATGCATAACAGTATACAAGTATAGTGTGTTGTCATTTGTGTCTTTGCCAGTGGAATAATGGAATGATAGGTTCCATCCAAATCCTTGGCAGTCTTTGTTAATGTACACACCCTAATTTCCAATGTGTAAGTCCCTGTTTTACACACTGTGGTATCCTGAACCTCAGACATCTTCCTATCATTTCAGCAGAACATCAGCAAATAGGGAATTCCTCAGGCATCTTAAACTCAACACACCAAAAAGCTGAATCTGTGTTTTTTCTTTCCAAAACATTCTGCACCCTCCACACCCAAACCAGTGTTCTTTTCTTAAATCTCTACATTACTCTAGCTCAATGCTTTATTCCCTTTGCCTCAACTAACACAGTGACCTAGATAATGTCCTTGTATGCACTGTCTCCTCCTTGCAATGATTATCTACATTATTTTTTAATTGAATTATTTATTGGTACGGTTTATATACAGCTCACAATCACACTCAACTTTGGGGAATTTGTACCAGTATATGACAGAAGTTAATTCTCATTTTTACCCATATCCCTACCCATCCACAATCCCCCACCCCATATACATTTTCTTTACCAAATCATATTTATTCTTTCCCCTCATTACTTTCCCCTACCACATTCCCTTTGAATATTTCCTATTTCACAAAATCTATCATATATTCTAGAATTCATTTATATCTACAGCTCTCATACCAGAGAAAAGTTATGGTATTTACATATCTGTGATCTATTTATTTCACTTATTAGTGTGTCCTCAAGGTATATCCATTTGCACATAAATGAATGAAAAATGTCATTCTTTATGGCAGAGTAATACTCCATTTTATTTTTAAAACCCACGTCTTCTTTATCCAGTCTCCAGTTAATGGGCATCTGGGTTGTTTCCAAGATTGGACCATCACAAACTGAGCTGCTATGAACATGGATGCACATATGTCTTTACACTATGATTCTTTTAATTTCTTCAAGTATATTGCTAGTAGGGGAATAGCAGGGTCAAATGGAACCTCTAACCCTAGTTTTCTGAGGAATCCCCACACTGATCTCCCCAATGGTTGCACAAGTCACCCAGAAAAATGAAATATCTAGAAATCAATCTAACAAAGGAGGTGAAGACCTCTACTCTGAAAACTATAGGACTCTGCAAAAGGAGATAGAAGAAGATACCAGAAAATGGAAAGACATCCCTTGTTCCTGGGTAGAGAGAACCAACATCATCAAAATGGCTATACTCCCACAACTACTATACAGATTCAATGCAATTCGGATTGAAATCCCAACACTACACATCACAAAACTAGAAAAAATAATCCAAAAAACTCATCTGGAACCACAAGAGACCTAGAATAGCAAAGCAATTCTAAGCAACCAGGACATGGCAGGGTGTATTACAATCCCCAACCTAAAACTCTACTATAAAGCCACTGTGATAAAAACTCCATGGTACTGGCAAAGTAACAGACCCAAGGACCAATGGAATAGATTAGAAGATCCAGAAACAACTCCAGATACACTAAACCACCTTATCTTTGACAAAGAAGCCAAGCATCCTCAATGAAGGAAAGACAGCCTCTTTAACAAATGGTGCTGGAAAATCTGGACTTTAACCTGCCAAAAACTTAAGCTAGACCTATCTCTTTCACTGTGTACTAAACTAAAATCACAATGGATTTGAGACTTAAACCTTAAAACAGAAATAATAAACCTGCTGCAAAACAGGTTAGATAAAATTCTTGGAGACATTGGCATAGGCAGAGAATTTATGAACAGAACCCCTATAGCACAAGAACTAGCAAAAAGAATCAACAAATGGAATCTCATCCTTCTAAAAATGTTCTGCACAGGAAAAGAAACCACTGGAACCACTAAAGGACAACAAACAACATGGGAGAAAATCTTTACTAGCTGTTTGTCAAAGGGCTACTATCTAGAATATATAAAGAACTTAAACAAATCAGTCTCCCCAAGTTTAAAGACCCAATTCAAAAATGGGCATCTGAAATGAACAGACACTTCTCAGAGGCAGAAGTCAAAGCAGCCAAGAAGTATATGAAGAAATGTTCAGTATCACTGGTCATTTGAGAGATGCAGATGAAAACAACACTGAGATTTCCTCTCACTCCACAAAGAATGATTATCTACACTCTTGATTATCATCTTTAAAAACTAAGTCTTTGGAAACATAGCACATACCAAACACTGTTTTAAACATGTCACAAAATAAAAGTTAACATATATCCTAGGCCAGACCATACTCTAAATGTGAGTTGAATTAATCCTCTCCAGAAAGTCAAGAGAGAGCTACAGCTAATATCCTAGTAGAGGATAAAATTAAGGCACAGAGAGGTTAAGAACTTGGTGTGGCCAAAGAGCTCATTAATGGTGGATTTAATTGCAAGCCTCTGCTCCTGGAGGCTATGCTGTATTGGACCCTGTGAGGTGCCTGTGTCACTGTCATTCCTCTGCTCAAAAGCCATATACGGCTCCCCTCTGCTGCAGGATCTGTGCTGTGTCTCATTGGTCTTTGTACCCTCAGACCTCAACACTGCTAACTAAACAGCCAATTGATGGAGTCAGGATTAAGTCAGTCCTCTCTGGTATGTCCCTGCCATGTCAGCTGCCTTGCTCACTTCTCTCTGTAACCTCCAGTCTCCGTCATACCAGGTGACTTTACCTCGGCTTGCTGGGCTGCACAGTCCCCTACATAGCCATTCCTTGGTTTAAAATGTCCCCTATCTCATCCTGATACAGTATCTGCCTACTGATGTCACAGCCATCCTTCAAAACCCAACTGAAATGTTGCATCCTCTAGGAAGTGGCCCTGAACAGCCCGCAGGTGCTAATTGCTCTCTCCTCTCTGCTTCTGTTGCTCTTCACTTTCAATCAGGTCTTCTGAGGAGTTAGCTGTGAACAAAACACAGAGAACTCCTGGTCTCATGAAGTGTCCTTCCTAGTTAGATAAAAAGTGCTAAACAAGCCAACAACTGAATCAGCAAGATCCTCTGGGGCACTGATAAGTGCTATAAAAAGCAAACGTGAACCAAAACAGGGAGATAAAATTTAGAGTGTCTGGGAAGAGGACTTCAGATGCAATAGCTTGAACATCACATCTGAAGTGGTGGAATCTGAGCTAAGGTCTGAACGATGAGAAGAAAACAGCTGTGTAAAATGAAAGGGAAAGACTCAGAAAGGTGGAGGGAATTGTACAGACCAGGAGAATGAGGGTTGGAGTGAGAACAGAGCCGACAGGTTTGGGGGCTAAGACAGGGTACTGAGGTGTCATTCTAAGTGCAAAGAAAGCCACTGAAAAGTTCTATGCAAGAATGTGACATGGTCTATGCTTTTTAAAGATCAGCCTACAAAACCAGAATAAGACGTCACCTCTCAAATACATTAAGATGCACACAGTCAAAATGAGTAAAGAACCCAGAAAATAAATATTTTGGCAAGGATATGGGGAATGGGTTCTTTGTGAACTATCAAGTGTTATGGTCACTATGGAAAATAGCAAGGAGAGTTCTCAAAATAAAGAAAAGAATTATTGTATGATTCAATAGTCTCACTTCTGGATATATATCCAAAATTGAAAAGACACTCTAGAAGTAATTGTTGCACATACATGATCATTGTAGCACCATTCACAATAGCTAAAAGGTGATAGCAACTCAAGCAACCATTAGTGGGTAAATAAATTTTAAATGTACATACAGTGCTAGAGTACTTGCCTAGTATGATCAAGGTCCTGGATTCAATCCTGAGTACACACAATGAAATATTCAGCCTTTTTAAGAAGGGAAATCTTGGCATATTCTACATCATACAGGAACTTTGAGGTCATTAGGCTAAGTGAAATGAGCCAGTCTCGAAAAGACAAATACCATAAGATTCGCTCACCTGAGGTATTTAAAGTAATCAAAATTTTAGGACAGAAGTAGACTCATAGTTGCCCCAAGCAAGGGAAAAGGATTTGGTGTGTAGTAATGATTGCTAATGGAGATGGAATGTTCTTTGGGTGTGATGAAGTTCTAAAGTGTATTGTGTCAATTGCAGAATTGTCAATATACTAACCACCAGTGAATTCTCCACATAGAAATAGTGAATTATTATCCTGTGAACTTTTTCTCAATAAAGCTGACACCAAAAACCTGATTGGAATATCTGTTACATAAGAACAAATTTCCTTTGGGCCAGGGATTTAGCTCTATAGTTCCAGAATTTGCCTATCAAGTACAAGGTCCCAAATTTGATTCCTGGTAACCATGTACCACAATGCCAGATGTGGTTTCTGCCTGTAATCCTGGGACTCAGGAGGCAGAGGCAGGCGGATTGCTGTGAGTTTGAGGCTGGCCTGGGCTCCATAGTGAGCTCAGAGCCAGCCTGAACTACAAAGCGAGACCCTGTATTTAAAAAAAAAAAAAAAAAAAAAAAAAAACTTGAAAATAAAATAAAAATTAAAAAAAAGAACAAAACTCCTTTAAGCATGGAATCATTGTAGGGTCTCTGCAAGGCCTCTCTAGCTTCATTCTTTTTTTTCCCTTTATTGAGTTTATTGGTACATTTTATACATACATTTTAATCACATTCCTCATTGAGAATTTGTACCTGAACAGGATGTATCTTGATTCTCAATTTTTCCCCTTTCCCCTGTCCTCTCCACAGCCCCAACCCACTATATCCTAGGTTCACTCTTGCAAATCCACTTTGGTTTGCTCCCTCCATAGAGCAAATCTCCAATCTTCTCTGGAACAGGTTAACAACTTGGTGTGGCCAAAGAGCTCATTAATGGTGGATTTAATTGCAAGCCTCTGCTCCTGGAGGCTATGCTGTATTGGACCCTGTGAGGTGCCTGTGTCACTGTCATTCCTCTGCTCAAAAGCCATATACGGCTCCCCACTGCTGCAGGATCTGTGCTGTGTCTCATTGGTCTTTGTACCCTCAGACCTCAACACTGCTAACTAAACAGCCAATTGATGGAGTCAGGATTAAGTCAGTCCTCTCTGGTATGTCCCTGCCATGTCAGCTGCCTTGCTCACTTCTCTCTGTAACCTCCAGTCTCCGTCATACCAGGTGACTTTACCTTGGCTTGCTGGACTGCACAGTCCCCTACATAGCCATTCCTTGATTAAAAAAAAAAAAAAAAAGACCAGAGATTTAGCTCAGTGGTTCCAGCGCCTACCTTGCAAGCGCAAGGTCCTGAGTTTGATCAGGGTGACCACATACAATGCTGGGAATGGTGACTCACACCCACCACAATCAATACCACATAGCACAGTGCCAGGCGTGGTGGCTTATGCCTGTAATCCCAGCACTCCGGAGGCAGAAACAGGATGATTGCTGAGTTCGAGGTTTGTCTGGGCTACATAGTGAGCTCAGGGCCAGCCTGATCTACAAAGCGACACCCTGTCTCAAAAAAAAAAAAAAAAAGAGAGGTATATTTGCCTGGTCATATGGATTTGAAAAAGATCTAACTTCTCTTGAATCTACAAATCTTCCTGCTTCAGTTTCATATCACTGAAGTACCATGTGCAACTTTCTAAGTTTTTAGGAATTTTTCTTGATTTTCCAGTTTAGGATTCAATTCTTTCCAGATACTATATTAGTCTTTGTTTCCTTTTTATCTCCCAAACCAACATAGTTATAATTGTTACTTCTCTTGTTCTCTTTAACTGTAATTCATGACTCGTGTGTGTGTGTGTGTGTGTGTGTGTGTGTGTGCGCGTGCGCATGTACACACACGCGCACCCAAGCACCCAAGTGTTGGAGATTGAACCCAGGGCCTTGCATATACTAAGGCAACCTCTACCACTGAGCCTCATGCCCAACCCAATGTCTTGCTTTGCTTTTTAGTTGTTGTTGTTGTTTCATTTTGTTGGTACTGAGGATTGAACTTGTGATTTTGTGTTTGCCAGGCAGGCACAGTAACCACTGAGCTAAATCCCCGCCCCCAATGTTTTATTTTAAATGTCATACTTTGTCATTGAGAGACAGATTGGGAGGCAGCTAAGAGAAATAAATGCCTGTCTTGAAGTCACTACCTTCAAACAGAAGTTCCTGCGTTAGTCTTTCAACAAAATCCTTTCTGTTCATATCTGCGGGGGGGGGGGGGGGGGGGGGGGGGGGGGGGGGGGGGTTGTTGGTGGCAAGGAAAGCTCTAATTGATACAGATGCCAAGAATTTCTTTCTTATTAAACAGTTACTCTTAAGCATAAAGGAACCCTGAGTGTTAAAGAGAAAAAAATAGAAAAAATAAAATAAAATTAACACAAAAATGTAGGAACTTAAAATAACCAAAACACTTTCCAAAAAATAATAAATGTAATCATTTTGACTGTGAACATATGCTAGTAAAAATTAATTTACAAAAAAATAAAAGAACTGGGCCGGAGGGTTAGCTCAGTGGTTCCGGCGCCTGCCTCGCAAGCGTAAGGACCTGAGTTCGATCCCCGGTTACCACATATAATGCTGGGCGTGGTGGCTCACGCCTGTAATCCCAGTACTCGGGAGGCAGAGACAGGAGGATTGCTGAGTTCGCGGCGGCTTGCCTGGGCACCATAGTGAGCTCAGGGCCAGCCTGAACTACAGAGCAAGACCCTGTCTCCAAAAAGCAAAAAAAATAAATAAATAAATAAATAAATAAATAAATAAATAAATAAATAAATAAATAAATAAATAAAAGAACTAAATACTAGTCAGAACCAAGCTATGGTTTGCTAGGAAAATTTTCCAAAGTCTGCAATTGCAAGATGGTGCCCATCTATACTGGTGGGATGTGAGCTTCCTATTTGGTACCGCAAGAGAAGATAAAGTAGAAGTAATCCAGTAAGAACTCCTTGCTTTACTTGGTTTGACTGTGTTATCATTTAGAAATAAAATAGGAAGAAAGTTTTTCATCTCATCTTGGAGATGTTTTAGTTCTGCTTTTTTTTCAACAAAAGATATTTTTAAGGAAAAACTAAAGATAATCAGAAATGATTAAAGCTTTCTTATCACAGAGTGAAGTAAAGTACACAACAAATATTTAATGAATCAATAAAACACCTGACTAAAATGAATAATAAAAGTAGCATCTATAATAAACAAGTTGCAAATTTCTACTTAGGAAAAGAGAAGTCATAATCTAGCTTGTTTAGAATGGGAATGTGTTGATAATAAAGGAAAAAACAGTAAACTTCATGCCCAAAGAACAAAATATCCCCACTAACATAAGAATGGATGAAGAGATTTGAGTGTATTTGATTATAGCCTCCCCCAATCACCTATGGACTTTGGGAATAATTTATATTTAACAGAGATTTTGAAATAAGAATTCACATGTAGATTAAATGTAGGTCACAAATTTGAAAATCTTCCTACAACTGAAAAGTGTATTTAGAAGAAAATATTTTTATTGAGCCTTGATACTGCTAAATTATTGAAAGTTCTACAAAATAAACTAGAAATTTTATATACGTGAAAATATATTGATGAGGATGAAACAACAGGTGCTATTCTGTCACTCAGAACAATTTACTCATTACATTCTAACAGTGAAATTGCTCGAGTCCCAAAAGTCCATCCATTCCCTCCCAGTATCTCATTCTTCCTGTATTATAGGGCTACCTTGCTCCCAAATATGCCTCCGGGACCAGCCAAGGTCTTGCTGCATCCTGTATCAGTATGCTGAGGGTGGCAGAAGAACCCCGCACAGCTTTCAAGGAGGTGTCCAAGTACAGAGCTGGACAAAGACCCTACTCTCGGGGACATAGTGCAAAGGCAGCCATGTGCTCCAAAGGACCAAATCTGAAAGGGGCAGCAGTGACACGAACATGTTGACACATGACTGAAGTGTCCAAAGTTCCATCAAAGGAGAAAGTAAGCCTTTCATGAAAAGCAAATTCTAAAGGCAATGTTTATTAATTCATACTCAAGAACTGGGCCTTGTGGATGAAGTAGTACATTCCCAATTAGCACATTTACTATTCCATCAAGTAGGACAAATGAGATCAGTCTATCATTTCCAGCTATTCTATAAAAGCTCTAAAGAGAACTGACTTAAAATTGAATTATTTTAAACTATCTAAGGGATATTAAATAACCTTATTAACATGCAAACTTTCTATTCATCCCCTTCCCTTATATATTATGGATGTAGGAAACAATAGAAAAGATTTTTCCTGAAATTAAGATAAGCACTCCCAGAAACCAGAAGTTTCTGTCTGCTTCCTGGATTCAGGAAGCTGGTACCGAAGGAATGGATGACAAAAGCATCATTGTTATGTCTTTGCATGCAGCTAGAAGCAATACTACATTCTTAATGTCTCAGGGCTTCAGCATGTAGGTCAACTTTTTCTTTTTTAAATTTTATTTTAATGTATACAGTACATGTTGTAACTTTCCTTTTAGCACTTCACAACAGTCTGCTTGTCTTAGTTCCCTTGTGCATCTGCAGATTTCTTAGAACTTTGCTAGGAAGAGGCTTTTAGGGTGAGTTTTTGTGCTACACTTAAGAAAAAATTCGATACGCTCTGATGAGCAAGGACAAAGACCAAAGATCTAAGTCCACAATCTTCTAAAAAGGAAAAAAAGCACATCTCTTCACTTGTCCACTTAAACTTCAATCACATTGTTTAAACCTTTAAATGTAGATAAACCTTAAATTATATATAACCTCAGACTCAGTAGTTATATACCCAATACATTTGATTGTTTATTTTCTTTTTGGTTTATGTATATTTTGTTTTGTTTTTTTAGTGTTGGCAAGAAACATTGTAGCCTTGCAATAAAAGGAAAATTACAGTTTTATCTTAATAGATTGAGAAAAGGAGAGAATGTCATTGGGATTGGAGACACAATAAATCTCTATCAATCTTAGAAAGCTCTTCGGACCTTTTTTGGTAATTCCTCTTCTGTACTACACTTCCAGGGATCTTTTGTGTTCCCCTCAATTGTGTAATTTGACAAATACACTTTATAAAACCCAGGGGTAGGGAAATGAATTACTGATTTCCAAAAGTCTCTGCCAGGTCTATGATTTTTGGAATTACCTCTATTTGTACATGAGGGGAAATTATATTCTAATTAAAGTTAATTTTGCTTTGTAAGAGAAAAGCAAAGCACATGAAAAATTCTTTTTTTCTTACCAGTAAACCTTTTCAAACTTATTTCAAGGGAAAGAAGATATTATTGATAGGACTCTAGTAGAAGGAAAATCCATTAAAGTTTGGTTTGAACACAGTATTTCCCACTTCAAAAGAGCAAATGGAAAGGACTTAATTTGGTATAGGAGGAAGTTGTTCACCTTAAGGAAAAATTTACCTCCTTAGTTAAGGAATGCTATTACCAAGGAGAGTTGCAGGATAAATGTATGGGGTTCTCTAAGATAGGCTCTAGATTGTGCCAGAAATTTGGTTGTCAATTTGTCTGGACCTGTCAGGCCTCCTCCACATCATCCCCCAAATCTTTCTTATCAGTGATCACTAGGTGTGCAGACTATCAAAAGTATCAGTTCATGTTAATGTGTGCAAGCAAAAGAAACTGACTCAAAATTTAAACAAAAGATGAATTTATTTATAGCCTAAAAATTAACTTGGAGAACCTCCAGGAAAACCAGAGAATGAGATTTGAAGGTCACCTGAGTAGGAATTCTCGGAGTTATGCCACAGAAATGATTAGAGGATACCACTGCATCTTCTCCTCTGCTTAGGCCCAGGCCCTGTAGCTCCCTTCCCACAAAACTGTCAGTTAAATGAAAGCAAGGGAAAAGCAGAGGGAAGAAGAAAGGAAAAAGCACTTAACTATAACACCAAGTCAGTCGGTAGTGGCACCATGATGCTTTCTGTTCCCTGCAGTGCACATGGTGGGTAACAGCTTTCTAATAGATGGGCAGTTCAGAAGTTGATAAGATCCCTGAACCCACCAGGTACCCACCCAAGTGAGCAGCTGACTGCCTCAGGCTTGCCTCACTTCCTACAAGGCCTTTGCAGCCTCCAGTCATATGGTACTCATTGGCTCTGCCTTTTTCGGCTGATGCTCATGTGCCAAAGTTTCTCTGCAGACAAACTATGTTAATAAAGTCTGAAGAAATTGTTTCTGGGTTGAGGATGAAGCTCAATGGCACAGCATGTGGCTGGCAAATGTGAGGTCCTGAGTTTGATTCCTAGTACCAAAAAAAACGAAAAACAAAACAAAAAAGAAAAAGAATTTTTTTCTGATCAACAATGTGAGCTCTTACTGGCAAAGTAACAGACCCAAAGACCAATGGAATAGATTAGAAGATCCAGAAACAACCCTGGATTCACTAAGCCACCTTATCTTTGACAAAGGAGCCAAATATCCTCAGTGGAGGAAAGACAGCCTCTTTAACAAATGGTGCTGGAAAAACTGGGCTTTAACCTGCCACAAACTAAAGCTAGACCTATCTCTTTCACCATGAACAAAACTAAATTCACAATGGATTCAAGACTTAAATGTTAAAATAGAAACCATAAACATGCTAGAAAACAGGTTAGGTAAAACTCTTGGAGAAGCTGGCTTAGGCAGAGACTTCATGAATAAAACCTCTATTGCACAAGAACTAGCAGAATCAACAAATGGGATCTCATCCTACTAAAAAGCTTCTGCAGAGCAAAAGAAATCACTGGCACCGCTAAAAGACAACCAACAACATGGGAAAGAGTCTTTACTAGCTGTCTGTCAAAGGGCTGTTATCTACAATATACAAGGAACTTAAACAAATCAGTCTCCCCAAGTTTAAAGATCCAATTCAAAAATGGGCATCTGAAATGAACAGATACTTCTCAGAGGCAGAAGTCAAAGCAGCCAAGAAGCATATGAAGAAATGTTCAACATCGCTGGTCATTCGAGAGATGCAAATGAAAACAACACTGAGATTCCATCTCACTCCACAAAGAATGGCTGCTATTGCAAAATCAACCAACAATATATACTGGCGAGGCTGTGGGGAGAAAGGAACTCTTCTCCACTGTTGGTGGGATTATAGACCTGTGCAACCATTGTGGAGATTCCTAAGAAAACTAGGATTAGAGTTCCCATTCAACCCTGCTAGGAATATACCCAAAGGAATTTTAAAAATCACATTGGAAAGACATATGTACACCCTTGTTCATAGCAGCTCAGTTTGTCATAGCCCAGTATTGGAAACAACCCAAATGCCCATCAACTGGAGACTGAATAAAGAAGATGTGGGGTTTTAATGGAGTATTACTCTGCCATAAAGAATGACAAGATTTGTTCATTTATGTGCAAATGGATACACCTGGAGGACACACTAATAAGTAAAATAAATAGATCACAGATATGCAAATACCGGATCTTTTTCTTTGATATGAACACCTGTACATGTAAAAGAGCTCCAGAATGTATGACAGTTTTTGTTGAATGGGAAATATCCAAAGGGAATTTGGTGTGGGTAAATAATGAGGGGAAGGAATAAATATGATTTGGAAAAAAATAAAAGAGCATGTATATAGGGGGTGAGGGGAGTGTGGGTGGGTAGGGATGTGGGTAAAAATGAGAATTGACGTGTGTCACATACTGGTACAAATTCCCCAATGTTGTGTGTGATTGTGAGCTGTATATAAAATGTACCAATAAAGAATTCAATTGAAAAAAAAAGAAGAATGTTAGCTCTGTCAGATCTTCTAAGCGAACCTAAAATTTAGAGTTTTACATACATTTGCAAGTTATTCCAGTCCACAGTTGGTCTCTATTTTCTAATTCCTAAAAGGAACTGAGTACTTAGCCCTGGAAGAGGCCTTAAACAAATGCATTTTCTCCCATCTGCTCTCACTGTTTTCATCTCATAACATGACTTCTCACAATCCCTCTTAGTGTCCATCTCACTAGGGAAAAAAGCCCTAAGTATATTCTCAAGTACATTAAGAAATTGGGTCCTGCTCCCCTGACCATCCCAGGTAGTGTCCCCTGTTACTCAAACCATGCAGAGAATGGCGAACTCTATCTATTTGATTTCAAGAAGCTTACTGCAATTTCTTTTAGGTTCTAGCTGGAGAGTTGCTGGAAACAACCAATATTGAAAATAGTATGGTGTTTCATGCCTTTATGGACTAAATATTAGGTACTCCTAAAATTTCTATGTTGAAGCTTAAGCCCTAGATCTCACAAAGCAATGTGTTTGTGAAGAAGACTTTTAAAGAAGTGATTAAGTCAAACTGAGGGCATTAGGGTGAGTTGCAATTCAATCTGACAGATATTCTAATCAAAAGAAATTTGGACACAAATGAGAAGTCAGCGGTATGCACAGAGGAAAGGCCATGTGAGGACACAGAGAGAAAAGAGTCATCTGTGAGCCAAGAATAAAGGCCTCAGGAGAAACCAAATCTGCTAACATCCTGCTGTTGAACTTCTAGCCTCAAAACTGTGAGAAAATAAAATTCTGTTGTTTAAGCAACCCAGTTTTGTGGTACTTTGTTGCAGCAGGTGTAGCAGATTAATCCACAGGCCCTAGAAGAAAGTATTAGGTAATAAAGAAGGGAAGACTTCCAAATAAGAGCCCAGGCTTGGTTTATGCCAGATCATAAGCCTAAGTTCCCAGTGCCTACATTTGGATGTGGGGGATATGTAATTTAAGAAAATCTCCTGAGCCATGGGGAGGTAGTTCCTACAAAGTGGTGTTATCTACACTGCTGGAGAGTTACAAGACATAGGGACTGCTTTGAGAAGTGCCTTCTCAGTCCCCAAAGGATTTTCCAGCACAAGGGAGTTTGAGAATTATTGTCATGAATATCATATAAATGTTTTATAGTCTCAGAATAAAAATGCATCAAAGGTCTTTTCTATAGATCTCATAGCAAGACATCAAAAGTAATCTCAAAAATATTGAGACATCTATGAACTCAGATTTGTTCCAGTGTATTTTCTCTACATTCTCCAATGAGCCTCAAATTTAGCCAAACTGTTAATATTACCATTCTTCTTTCATAGACTCAAAAATGAATAGCTGAATCAATTCCTTGGGGGCAGTCAAAAAACAAGCGGTAAAGGCTGTGTACCATGTGAAAAATGTACATTTCCCACTGAGGAGCCTGTACAGTGAGCTCTTAGCAAAGAATGGAATCTGCATCAGCATTGAGAGAAAGGAGCCAGGCTTCTGCTGCTTCTCAGAAGGGTCGTCTCAAAGGATGATTCTAATGAACACATCACTGACGGGTAGGCGATTGCATTGCATTGATGAAAGACTCCTTTATCACTTACGACCCATTGTATGTTTTCTGACCTATTGTATTCCACAAAAGAATAACTTTGAAGAATGAAATAGAGTCTGCAGAAACATTTTTGGAGGGATGAAAAGAAACCTAGCTATTTCACTGTCATTCTTTAATGTGAGCCATAAAAGACTGTAGGAGTAGGGGGTCTCTACTCACATCACAGAGTTGAAAGGACTTAAGCCAGGAGATCCAAGAATAAGAAAAGATTATACAAATCCTGTATTCCGACAGTATGAAAATGGAGTCCCTTTAAAAGTATTATACAACATGCTCAAGTTTTAAGGAAAGAAAGACAGGGCTTAATGAATCCACTTCTTCTAAAGAAACCGGTCCCCCAAATTTCCATTTCATTGCCATGACAACTACTACTCCATCATTGCCATAGTAACCAGTTGAATAGCATTAGTCTAAAGACACGCTCTTTGATTGGGTGACCAATGTTAAGCCATTAAGAGTCTCACAACAATGCTTAAAAAAAAAAAAAGGCAGTTCTCCAATCACATTGACCTATTTCTAGTTTCCACTGTGCTTCAGTTCTCCAATCTGCTTCCCTAAAACCAAGTGTTGGGAGGACTGAATTAATTTTAAGAAGTGTATAATTGTATCCCAATAAGCCACTATTAAATCAAGAGCCTTTGTTGTCTCCTATCCCAAAAGGGTGATGACATATGCTAGGCACACCCTCCTGTATGCTTTGTATCTCCTGTGTTACAACAGGGCACACTAGCCACATCTAAAACTAGAAGTTGGTTGCTGGTGACAATAAGCTGCTGTCTTTGATGAGGACACTGAGAAGCTGAATGAGTGGCAAAGAGACTTTGAGAAAGAAGAATGACAATACCATAAAATAATGGGCTAAAAGGACTTCTGCATGTGGTAGGACTCTTATGTGTGCATACACATAAACTAGTGTTTATGGAGCAAAAATAGTATTTTTGAAAACTGTGCTTTCAAAAAGCTGTTGAGCTTTTTAAAGAAACTCATTCTTTCCAGCTGACTTTTGCCTGATACTTGCTCAAAGCAAACTACTTATGTATTCATGAACATTCTTAGAATGCTACTGAAAGCTGGAATAACTTGGGAGATTTATTCCACCCCCAGCCTACCCACTCACTGTACTCAGCTACACTTTTCTAGGTGTGTATCTTTGGGAAATTTCCTTGAAATGTCCTAATGCATGCTCTCATAGTGTATGTATTGAGAACTGCTCAAGAGTTGCTAAAGCACTGGGTTTGAAAGTATAATATAGGTAGAAGGTTGGAGAAAAAGGGGCAGGACTTGCTTTGAAACTGGGTTTGCAGAGCATGTACAATCAAATAGTATAGATAAATAAAAATTAAGTTTTCTCAAACTGCCTTTATACATTCTGCTTCAGAGTTCATGCTGTTACGAAGCAGATGCTCTTCTAAATGCTCAAAGTATGTGAGTGAACAGAAAACAACCTTGTGAAGTTCACATTCACACTTTACACAAGATTGAGAAAATGGCAACCACCTACATCCATGAATGGGGCTCTTTTCTTGGCATAGTAGAAATTATGAGGGAGCTCCAACCCCAACCACTCCTGGTGCTGCCACTGGTGTGCATTATGTCCCAGCCTTTGGGCTAAGGGATGGAAATACAAAGTTTAGCAAAAAGCAGTTTTAGGCTGTGGCCTCAGGAAGTTTACAGAACAGAGAGGAAAACAGTTGCTCAGGATGAATGGCCATCTGCCTGTAGACTCTAAAGCAAAGGAACCTAAATGACCTCAGCCAAAGGAAACTAAGCAAGGCTGGGCTGCAGCTTCCTGATGACATGCAACTCAGATGAGCACTGAAGGGCAGAGGGACGGGAAAGGAGGTGCCGCACGATGGAAGATGATGAAAAGCACTCAAGTCACAGAAAACAAGATGAGTTGTTCCAGCAACCCAGAGAAAGCCAGGGAAGAATGGGTGATAGGAGTCTGGGGAAAGGAACAAGATTACACATCCCTGTTTATACTTACACCACGAAGTTCACTACCAAATACATCCTTAGGTTGTTAAACTACATACTAAGTCAGACTGTGCTCTCTGATTAATTTAATATGATTTTAGTTTGAATATATACATGGAAAACAACTTTTGGTTTTGGTTGGGGATTACAAGGAAAATAATTGATTTAAGTACCATTAGAATAATGAAGATTTCAACTCAATAATAGTTCTTGAGTTAGATACCAGATTCAAGCGAAATAAGGCAAAGAGTGATAAAAGACCCAATGTATGACCCTTGTGGTCTAACCATACATTTAGAATTACATACAAGTCCAGCTGAAACATTTCGAAAGTGATCAAAGAGAGAGGTGTGTTCATGTAGCAACCTTTACACTAGTATTTGCCACTAGACAAGTGGAGGAAAGATGATAACTACCATTATTAGTCCACAGTACTGGGGCAAAAAGGATCAAAGAATCTACTGAATTACCTGGAAGGGTGCTGCTGTGAACATCAAGGTTTTATTTGCAGATCTTTTCTGGGCCTCCAGAGAATCCTTGTCTCCCTCTCAGGAAAGAATTTAGTAGTAGTAGTTTCTTACCTATCTACAGTAGTTTGATGAATTTATTTAAATATATTATATGTGTATTATTATAAATATATCACATATACTATAAGTATATATTTATATATATGGGAGTAGAAATTGACGCACTGCACCAAGGGAATAAATGTAAGTCATAAGAAATCAATGAAAAGTTAAGGACTGTACCTTCATTATAGGATAAAAATGAACAGAGTAACTAAAATTAGTTTTTGTCCAAGGGAAGCTCTGTCCTAACATAAGGAGTCCTGCAAAAAAAATAATATATGACTAAAATTAGCAGACACGTTTGATCTGCTCCAAGCATTTAAAATTAAAAGCACTACATATAAATATTTATCATCATTGCTGTTAATAATTACTATTTTATATTCATTACCTGAACATTATTGTAACATGTTCTGCAATTTATAAGAGTAAAGCAAGATGGAATTATATGAAGTGAACTGAGACCTCAGAGCATACTGTTATTTCCCAAGGCATCATCTCTGCCTAATAAATGAAATTCAAAGCACAGTAACCAACAAACAATACCACAAACACAATTTCTACATGTGGATCTGTTTTTCAGAGTCAGGATTTTCAACTTGGGAGGAAACTTATGAGCCCCTGGTAAGTTCATCCTCAACCTATGCAGTCAGTATCCTAGTCACTGGATTAAAAAAGCAAGAAGACAAGAAGGTTGAAGGGAAGAGGGAAGAGGAGAAGATGAAGAGAGGAAGAAGGAGAAAGAGGAAGAATCTGATTGAATTAAATGCTAAGGTTCTTACAGAATCTTGCAACTCAACACTTAGCTAATTCTGTATGTTCTCTGAGGTTTACTTAAAATCATTGCTCCTTATCATTTAGGAGTCTGATCAGATATAAATAAAATGTACTGTACTAAAGGCCACAGTGAGTTCATTCTATCTTTAACAATAACACCAGAGTAGCCACATCAAAGCCTTTATAGAAAATCCAAATGCATTCCCAGGGCTCTAACCTACACCACATTTGTACCAGCACATGGACTGCGTAATTATCATGAGTCAAGGGTTATCTTCCTGAAATTTTGCTGGTGGGCCAGTAGGTAACCTAATTTAAAAATGTAATTTCATGAATCAAAATAAAGAATATTTATCAGTATAACAATTTGCCAGAAGATAAAGTTTGTATGACTCTTAAAGACATAGGCATAAATAAGAACTTTAAAAACAGACCCCCAATTACACAAGAAATAATACCAATAATCAACAAATGAGATCATACCAAATTAAAAAGGTTATATACAACAAAGGAAACTACCAACAGAGTGAAGAGACAACCTACAGAATGAGGAAAAAATGCCAGCTCTTCTTCAGATAGAGGATTAATATCTAAAATATATAAAGTACTCAAAAAATAACCAACCCATAAATAAAAGAACCAATCAAAAAGTGGGCAACTGAAATGAATAGATACTTCTCACAAAATAAATATGTGAAAAAATGTTCAACATTTCTAGCTATTAGAGAAATGAAAATTATAAAACCAAGATTCCATCTTTCTCCACAAAGAATGGCTATCAAGAAATCAAATAATGGAGAGTGGATAAAGAAGATGTGGTTTTTTTTACAAAATGGAGTATTACTCTGCCGTAAAGAATGACAAGATCGATCCATTTAGGTGCAAATGGAGACATCTGGAGGATATACTAATAAGTGAAATCAATAGATCACAGATAGACAATTCCCGGATCTTCTCTTTGGCATGAAC
>PVIC010015828.1:0-34716 GCA_004025085.1 Thryonomys swinderianus
AGGCAAGCCGCCGCGAACTCAGCAATCCTCCTGCCTCTGCCTCCCGAGTGCTGGGATGACAGGCGTGAGCCACCATGTCCGGCATTGTGGTATGCGGTGTTGGTTGTTGGTGGGCATGTCTCCATGCCCAGCATTATATGTGGTTACCGGGGATCGAACTCAGGACCTTGCGCTTGCGAGGCAGGCGCCGGAACAACTGAGCTAACCCTCCGGCCCTATTCAAAGGATTTTGATGAGGAATGGATACACCCAAGTACACAACTAAAACTGATATGCACACATATCCATCTTACCAGTCAATATAATATACTAATCTAGTGTCTAGTCTCAAGAAAATTATTTTTTAAATGTA
This sequence comes from Thryonomys swinderianus, assembly GCA_004025085.1. Classification (NCBI taxonomy): domain Eukaryota; kingdom Metazoa; phylum Chordata; class Mammalia; order Rodentia; family Thryonomyidae; genus Thryonomys; species Thryonomys swinderianus. The sequence continues at coordinate 353 of PVIC010015828.1, forward strand.
TTAAATTGTACATATCAATTCCTCACCTGTCGTTCACAATAGGCTTTCATTAGTTTACTAAGTGGTGTATGCCTCTTAATCTTAAACTGCACCACAGAACCATCCTGCCCCGCCACCTTCAAATTAATATGATCGTTGTTTTCAGTCTTGACTCCTTCCTGTTGAAAGAAAAATAGAAGTGTAATTTGGACAATGTGAAAAAAAAAAGACACCTTCAAAGCACCAGAGGTTCAAGTCGGTTCACAAATCAACAGGTTTTATTATATATGATAAAACAACATACAATTGTTTTCAGCCACCGAAATTAGTCTGAAAGATGAGAAATCCTGCAATAGTGTTAGGTACCTGACAGAGAAACTGAAAAGCCTACACGACAACACTACCAATGGCAACAACAGATTTTAAGTGATGGGTCCCATTCAATTTATTACATCGTTCCCGAGACTAAATTTTCTAAAAGAGTGTATTTTCTATCATTTACATACAATATATTCCCCCCAAAAGATAAAAACCTCTTTATCTCTGCAAAGCGCTTCAAAAGTACAACTGCTGAAATAGAGTGCAAGAGGTGAGAAAAAAACAACTCACAATTCACAACTCATTACAAGACTCTTGGTAAAAAGTTAAACTCAGCCCAATAACGAATTCAATCTGCACGTTAAAAAAAAAGACAATATATGTCCTGATTCTTTCTGAAGCATCGATAACTGAAAACCACGATTAATGTTCGATTCTTTTAGCAGCTTCATTTTTATTTTTAGTTAAGACCTCCTGTATTCCCCACCCCTTTGCTGTCATGGGTCAAACGCAGTTTCTTCTAAATCTTCTTTGTAGATTTCAACTGAACCCGAAGTTCACCAAAATCAAATCTGAAAAAACCTGGAGGTGTCAAACGCAAAGGAGCAAGTCCTCTTTTCACCCTTCGACGCGTGTCCCCATCCTCAAGGGAAGCCTCCTGGTACTCAAAAGCCGTGCTCAGAAGTTCTGCCCCACTGAGTCTCTGCTCGCATCTCGGTCTCCAACTTTTTGAAACTACATAGTTTCCTCCGGTTCAGGGGGCACCGCTACCTGGGGATGGGCCGCTGTCCCTCCCCCCCATAGGCCTCCGGGGCCATTTAAAGTGGGAACACTCCCCGGGAATCCCCCATCCTGGAGCCAGACGGCCCGCGGGCATCCGCCTTCCAACCCTACAGCCGCTTATTGATTCACCGAGAATCCTCGCGCCGCCGTGTTCCCCACCCCGCGGGGAAGCCCCGGGCCGAGGGGACTCCCGCCACCGCAGACGCCGTGCAGCCGCGGGGCCCGCGCATCGCACGCCCAGCGCCCTCTTCCCGCGCGCCGGCGGCCGGCAGAGAAGCCCGCGCGGGGCCACTGGGCCCGCGGGAGCCCGCGATCTGCTGCCCGCCTCGCGCCGCGCGCACTCGGAGGATCCGGGGGCGGGGGGGGGGGCGCCTGGCCTCCTCCGGCGCGGGAGGGAGGAAGGGAGGGAGGGAGGAAAATGGCGCGGAGCGCCCGGGCCTGAGCCGTGGCCGGCCCCGCGGGGGGCCCAAGAAGGCGCGGGTAAGCCCGCGGCGGGCTCGGGCTAGACCTCAGCCCTGTCGTTCCCTGACGCGCGCCGAGACGAGGAGGCGGCGCTGAGCTCACCTTGGGCTTTTCGTCGGCCATAGCGAGCGCCCGAGTCTTCTCAGCTGCCGCTTCACAAAAGAGGTACCAGGTCCGCACCAAACGAGCACACAAGCAGCACCAGGAACGGCAGAAGGAGGCGGCAGCGGTGGCCGAGGGAGAGGGCACGCGCACGTCGTGCGCTTCTTCTCCCACCCTACGTGCGCGAGCACGAGTCGGCGGAGTCTCCTATTGGTTCCCATGCCGCGGGAGCGCGCAACGCTTACATAACCATCCTCAACCGCGCCACCCCCCCACCCCTCGCGCCCAGCGCCGCCGCCACCTGAACCAGGCGCCCGCGAGGCCGGCGGGAAGATGCGCGGACACGCGCACTCGGCCTGTCTCGGGGGCGCGCCTGGCTCTGGGCGGGGCTGTATTGTCCTCCTTTGGTGGAACATAATCAAAATGGCTTCCAGCTGGTCTTCAGCGAGGCCGAGGAGTCTCCAGGCCTTCGACGTAAGCCATAGGTTGTAAAAGTCAAAAGGACTAGATATGGAAGGGGGATGCCTAAATCAGAATCCCAGCATGAGATTCTGGAAAAAACTCTTCTGTGGACCAAATGCAGTAACCTAAGGTTTAGAGGAACATCACACTTCTCAGTCAGCCTCATCTAAGGTTAATGTTTCAGCCTTTGTCAGCTTTTCACCGTGGTCTATCCTCAAATACAGCGACCACTTCCATCCTGCTGCTAACCCTTGACTTTAGCTAGTGGAAACTTAATTTCTTCATTCAAGGAACTCCTTTCGCATGGTCTGTTCTTCAATTTAAAGAGAAAACTATCAGGTAGAACTACCCAACATCATGCTCCCAAACCAACCAATCCTTTCCTTCCATTCAGGTATAAAATAATGTCAACTTATCCTGTTTGAAGAATAATTCTGATGTCTATTTACTAGGTTTCATTCTGTGCCTCTCAGCTGGCTTTTTAATGCCCTATATCCCTGTATTTTCTTTCCACTCTTCTGTTAGCAAAGAAACAACAACAAAAAATAACAGCTGGGTGTAGTGGCCAAACGCCTGTATTTTCAAGATTCAGGAGGGTGAGGCAGGAAGATCACTGTGAATTCAAGGCCAGGCTGGACTACATACCAAAACTCCAACCCCCCCACACCCAACAACAAAAACAACTCAAAACTATTCTATTGTGACCATAAGGCTCTCCATCCTTGGCCCATCAGCTTGAAAAAAGTGCCACACCATCAATCTCCATCCCTCATCTCCCACTCCTGAATACACTGTAAGCTGATACACTGTCATCATAGCTCCACTAAAACTCTTTAGGAGGTAAGCTGTGCTGAATCCATTTGTCACTCCTGTTGAACTTCCTGTGACTTTGGAAGGATGTTGGTTTTCCTATTACTCTGACCTATCCTTAGCACTTTTAGCAATTTCTCCCCCTCAATTCTTCCTTACCTATTCTTTGGGGTTTTGTTCTAGACTCTTAAGAGATAATTTAGTCCATGTCTATTGCTGTCTATTAACTAATGATTCTCAAGTCTGTTTTTCTGGTTCAGATCTCTTGAGCTTTGAACATCTCTACCTGGATATCCTAAAAGCACTTCACACTTACCAAATCTCAACTAAAATACCTCTCTTTACCTTTCCTGACCTGAAATCTTCCTGATACGGGCCCTTACACCATATGGCATACCACTGCAATTGTTACTTCAAGCCCAAAGGTCTGAAACCATTCTTATCTCCCTCCTGTTTTTCAATACTTTCTCCCAACCATTCTAAATACAGTACCTACCGTACCTGTGTATTTCCCTTCAGCCTCTGCCTTTGGATGGAGTTTTTTTTTGTTTTGTTCTGTTTTGTTTTTTTAGATAGGGAGTATAGTTTAAGCTGGACTTGAACTCACTATGTAGCCCAGGCTGGCTTGAAACTTGCAAGGTTCCTCCTGCCTCAGCTTCTCAAGTGCTGGAATTACAAGCCTGTGCCACCAGGCTTGGTCATGGATGGAGCTTTTGATGGGCTCTTTCTAATCTCCCATGAAGAGGCTGAAGGCTTTAGTGTGAGACAGACCAAAGTAGGCACATTAGTTAGAGAAAGTAGAGAAAGCCTTGTTTGACATAGTACATAGAGATCAGCTTTCTCCAGTTATGGCACTGCCCACCTAACAGATTACTGGTTACTGGTCCTCAAAAAACTAAAAGAGAGAGAGAGAGAGAGAGAGAGAGAGAGAGAGAGAGAGAGAGAGAGAGAGAGAGAGAGAAAACAAATCCAGACCAACTACAGTAATCTTTCTTGTCATTTCCTTTTCAGAGCTTCTGCTTTGGCCACATTCAGTTACTCAGGATTCTCAAAAGTGCCTGTTTTCTGTCAATACTAAGCTTGTGTCCAATAGTAGATGCTCAAAGATTCACTGAATGAGAGAAAAAAGTGAAATTTTTACTATGTATAATGTTTTGTGGCACTAAAGATACAATGAAAGGCAGAGAAACCCCTGATTCTAATGATTTATAAAAAGCTGGGCATGGTAGCACATGCCTGTAATTCTACTACTTTGGAGGCTGAGGCAGGAGTATTGCTAGAAGTTAGAGACCACCCTGGCTCATGCAGTGGGTTGAAGGCCAGCCAGAGCTACATAGTGAGACCTTATCTCAAAAAACAAAAAACAAGGGCCAGAGATTTAGCTCAGTGGTTCCGGCACCTTTCTTGCAAGTGCAAGGTACTGAGTTCGATTTCTGGTAACCACATACAATGCTGGGCGTGGTGACTCAAACCCACCAGCAATCAATACCACATACCACAGTGCTGGGCGTGGTGGCTCACACCTGTCATCCCAGCCCTCGGGAGGCAGAGGCAGGAGGATTGCTGAGTTCAAGGCTTGCCTAGGCTACATAGTGAGCTCAGGGCCAGCCTGAACTACAAAGTGAGACCCTGTCTCAAAAAAAAAAAAAAACACGCAAATTTATAATTGAGGTAGGGAGAGAGGAAATACATAAAAAGTGAAAGGGGAAGAGAACTAAAATTGTTGAACACCTGCTATGTATGAGGCACTGAGTGGGGCTTTACGAATGCCAGCTCATTTTCTTCTTACACAAACTTTCTCAGTGGGCATAGAATATTCCTACTAATGCCCCCCCTTTGGTACTGGGGATTTGGTACTTGGGACCTTGCACTTATAAGGGAGGCATTAGTTCCACTGAGCTACATCCCCAGCCCTGCTAATCTTTTTTTTTTTTTTTTTGAGACAGGGTCTCGCTTTGTAGTTCAGGCTGGCCCTGAGCTCACTATGTAGCCCAGGCAAGCCGCCGCGAACTCAGCAATCCTCCTGCCTCTGCCTCCCGAGTGCTGGGATTACAGGTGTGAACCACCACGCCCAGCATTGTGGTATGTGGTATTGATTGCTGGTGGGCATGAGTCACCATGCCCAGCATTGTATGTGGTTATCGGGATCGAACTCAGGACCTTGCGCTTGCAAGGCAGGCGCAGGAACAACTGAGCTAAATCTCCAGCCCCCTGCTACTAATCTTGAAAGTGTTGATTACTTGGTCAGTCAAGAATGGACCTGCTGGTTGTTGTGACAGGTACAGGGGAAAGAAAAAGAGATGGCATCCTTGTCATTGACACTCCCCTAAATCCAGGTCTTCCTGTTCCTATAACATGCCTTCCCAGTAGGGGGAAGGCATTTCCTTTTCAAAGAAAATGTAGGACTCAAAACCTGTCGAAGAGGTGTGTCATGTTAGTCTGACTCTCACAGATCTCTGGGGGCCTCCACTAAATTAATGACTGTTCAATCACTGGATTTTGGGTGATAGGTGTGTCTTTTTTTTTTTTTTTTTTTTTTTTTTTTTGCTTTTTGAGACAGGGTCTCGCTTTGTAGTTCAGGCTGGCCCTGAGCTCACTACGTTAGCCCAGGCAAGCCGCAAACTCAGCAATCCTCCTGTCTCTGCCTCCCGAGTGCTGGGATTACAGGCGTGAGCCACCACGTCCGGCATTGTGGTATGCGGTGTTGATTGTTGGTGGGCGTGTCTCCACGCCCAGCATTATATGTGGTTACCGGGGATTGAACTCAGGTCCTTGCGCTTGTGAGGCAGGCGCCGGAACCACTGAGCTAACCCTCCGGCCCGATAGGTGTGTCTTTACACCATCCCTCCAAAGGGATATTTATGCTAAATTACAAAATTGCCTTCAGGCAAAGGAGGAGTTCATATAAAATACATATTGAAATTTGTGGGCAGTCCATCTTCCAATGGTGCACTGAAACTCTGCAAGCTGGGCCTAGAGAATCCACTAAAATCATACACAGAAAGTCTTTATCTCTTATGTTGAGAAAAAAATTACGCAAAAAATAGAAATTTCCCAACATTACATTGCTCCCTCCATCATTTTCATAGGGGTAGAGAAATAGTCCTGAAAAAAGATATTTTAGAAAGTGCAAGAAATTTACACATAGAACTAGATGTGGTGGCGTACACCTGTAATTCAGCACTTCCAGAGGCTGAGGCAGGAGGACTGCCACAGTATTAAGACCAGACTCGGCTACATCATGAGTTTAAGACCATCCAGAAGTTCTTATTGAGAGCCTACCTCAAAAGAATAAAAAAAGTAGCTGGGGATTTAGCTCAAGTGGTATAGCGCCAACCTTGGATGTACAAGGGCCCGAATTCAATCCCTGGTACTGCAAGAAAAAAGTAACAATAATAATAACAATAAAAACCAGAAAAATCCAAAAAAAGGGGAAAAAAAACCCAGAAAAGTCAATACAGAAAAAAATACTGGGCCGGAGGGTTAGCTCAGTGGTTCCAGTGCCTGCCTCACAAGCGCAAGGTCCTGAGTTTGATCCCTGGTAACCACATACAATGCTGGGCATGGAGACTCACGCCCACCAGCCATCAATACCACATACCACAGTGCCAGGCATGGTGGTTCATGCCTGTAATCCCAGCACTCGGGAGGCAGAGGCAGGAGGATTGCTGAGTTCGAGGCTTGCCTGGGTGAGCTCAGCTTAGTGAGCTCAGAGCCAGCCTGAACTATAAAGCGAGACCCTGTCTCAAAAAAAAATACTAAGGGCAGATATTAATTGAGTGATTATTATGTGAAGAGTTGTGCTAAACCCTTAATCCTGACAAAGCCTCATAATAATTACCTTCATTTTACAGATGAAGAAAATGAGAGAGAGGTTGGAAAACTTGGTCACCCAGCTTGAAGTGGCAGAGCCAGTATGGAACTCAGGCCTTCTGACTCACAACCCAGAGCTTAATTACTATTGGGCTGCTGCTGTGGAAAGCCACAGAAAAAGGACGGAAAAAAAAAAAAAGGAAAAATCCCAGAAAATTCTAGAAGCACCAAATTGTTTTTTTTTTTTTTTTTAGACAGGGTCTTGCTTTGTATTTCAGGCTAGCTCTGCGCTCACTATGTAGCCCAGGCAAGCCTTGAATTTAGCAATCCTCCTGCCTCTGCCTCCCGAGTGCTGGCATTACAGGCGTGAGCCACCACGTCTGGCATTGTGGTATGCGGTGCTGATTGTTGGTGGGCGTGTCTCCACGCCCAGCATTATATGTGGTTACCGGGGATCAAACTCAGGTCCTTATGCTTGCAAGGCAGGCTCCGGAACCACTGAGCTAACCCTCCAGCCCCCAAATTGTTTTGATTTAAATTCTTGTCTATCTCTTCCAGAAGAAAGTAAATTCCATAAAAGCAGAGATCTGTGCCTTTTTCAGTTTTTTTTTTTCCAGTTTTATTTCCAACACCTAATACAGCTATTGGATCAAGCAAAGGAATGAATGAGAGGAACCAGGGATTTAGCTTATGGTTCCTGAGTCTGCCTGGCAAGGGCAATGTCTCAAGTTTGATCCCCAGTACCACACACCGTAGTGACGGGTGCAAAAAGAATGAATGGGAAGGGAGTTGTATAGCAAGAAGTTCTTCCTACTATGAGTTAACTAGAAACATGAGAAAAAAAGTGTCCTAGGTACCTAACTAAATATCAGTCATTGGTATTAGAAGTAGAGGTAGGGTGAAACAGCTCCAAAGGGGTGCAAAAAAAATAAATTAATCTTTTTTATTTTTTTTTTTTTGCTTTTTGAGACAGGGTCTCGCGTTGTAGTTCAGGCTGGCCCTGAGCTCACTATGGTGCCCAGGCAAGCCGCCGCGAACTCAGCAATCCTCCTGTCTCTGCCTCCTGAGTGCTGGGATTACAGGCGTGAGCCACCACGTCCGGCATTGTGGTATGCGGTGTTGATTGTTGGTGGGCGTGAATCTCCACGCCCAACATTGTATGTGGTTACCGGGGATGGAACTCAGGACCTTGCGCTTGCGAGGCAGGTGCCGGAACCACTGAGCTAACCCTCCGGCCCTCATCTTTTTTTTTTTTTGACAGGGTCTCCCTTTATAGTTCAGGCTGGCCCTGTGCTCACTATGTAGCCCAGACAAGCCTCGAACTCAGCAATCCTCCTGTCTCTGCCTCCCGAGTGCTGGGCCTGGCATTATGGTATGTGGTACTGATTGCTGGTGGGTGTGAGTCACCACGCCCAGTATTGTTGTATGTGTATGCCCAAGAATGAACTCAGGACCTTGCACTGGCTAGGCAGGCACTAGAACCACTCAGCTAACTCTCTGGCCCAGAAATTCATCTCTTAAAGAGGCAGTGAAATAAGAATTACAAAGTCTATTTAGAGCTTTTTAAAATTGATTTTATTGGTACATTTTATATACACATCATGATTACACTGAACATTGAGAATTTCTACCAGTATACAAGTTCTCATTTTTTCCCATTCCCCTGCCCACCCTACAACACCCGCCCCCTATATACACAAGCTTTGGCTCCTTTTCTTTACCATCACATTTTTTTCTTTCCCCATCCCTCTTTTTCCTTTGAATATTTTCTATTTCCCAATATCTATCATACATTTTAGAACTCATTTATGCCTTCAGTTTCTCATACCAAAGAAAAGACACTATTTACACATCTGTGACCTATTTATTTAACTTAGGAGTAAGTCCTCAAGGTATATCCATTTGGGTATAAATGACTGTTTAGAGTTTTTTTTTTTTTGAGACAGGGTCTCACTTTGTAGTTCAGGCTGGCACTGAGCTCACTATGTAGCCCAGGCAAGCCTTGAACTCAGCAATCCTCCTGTCTCTGCCTCCCGAGTGCTGGGATGACAGGCATGAGCCACCACGCCTGGCTAGAGTTTTAATTACTAAGAAAATGCAAGTGACTTCATAATACAGATGACTAAACTGGGCATACTGTCAAATTTTCTTTCTAGTTGAACAAGGTTTTGTTGATTCCCTGAGCTGTCTCTGTGAACAGTAAGAGGAAACTGAATACTGAATTCCTCAGCTCTGTAGGAAATCTAGAGGTAGAATACCGATGATACAGAAATCTTCCAACTCTATACCTTGGGTCATGCCAATGGAGATGGAACTGGATAGTCTAGAACCTACAACCTGCAGTGAGTTGCAGTCCACATCTCCTCTTCAGAGGGACACTTTGGATTTTATCTGATAACAGAATGACATACCAGCAGTCAATGCCAAGAACCTATAATACAGACCCTTAAATGCATCAATTGAGGTCTAAACTATAGAGAAATATGCACAGCAAAAAAACCCGCAAAAACCAAAACCACCAAAGGAGTGAGAAGACAACCCACAGAATGGGAAAATATTTTTACCAACTACTCCTCAGACAAAGTCTAATATCTAGAATATAAAGAACTCAAAAAAGTCAGATTTCCCTCCCCCCAAATTTAAAGAACCAGTCTAAATGCAAGTATATGGATGGGCATGGTGGCACATATCTGTAATTTTAGCACCCTGGAAGCTGAGGCAGGAAAATCATCAAGATTTGGAGGGGAACCTGGGGTACATAATGAGTTTAAGATCAGCCTAACCTATGTAAGGAGAGACCCTGTCTAAGAAACAAAACAATAAATAAAGCAAAACCAACAAATGCTGGTGAGGGTGTGGGAAAAGGAACCCTTCTCCATTGTTGATGGGAGTTTAAACTGGTACAACCACTGTGGAAATCAGTGTGGAAGTTTCCTAAAAACTAAAGCTAGAGGTTTCATTTGACCCATGTATTCCCCTTCTAAGTAGCTTCCTGAAAAAGTTCAGGTTTTTTGTTTGTTTTATATGTTTGTTTTTTAGTTTTTTTGAGACAGGGTCTCACTTTGCAGTTCAGGCTGGCCCTGAACTATGTAGCCCAGGCTAGCCTTGATCTCTCAGCAATCCTCCTGTCTCTGTCTCCTGAGTGCTGGGATTACAGGCATGAGCCACCATACCTGGCATTTTGTTATGCAGTACAAGGATTGAATTCAGGATGTTGCACTTTCTACACAAGCACTGGAACCACTGAGCTAAATCTCTGGCCCTGAAAAAGTTAAAAGCATCATACCAGTGATATACATGTATACACCCATATTCATAATAGCACGTATTTAATTTTTTTTTGTACTAAGGATTGAACTCAGGACCTTGCACTTCTGAGCCACATGCAGTGGCACTGAGCTAAATCCCCAGCCCTCAATAGCTAAATCTTGGAAACACCCAATATTTCTATCAACAAATGAATGATTAACAGAAAGAAAATATGGGTTTTCATATACCATGGAGTACTACTTTGCCATAAAAAAGATAAACTTGAGACATCTTTAGGTAAATGGACTTTTCTCAGGACCATAATTTTAAAGTGAAATAAATCAGACACAGTTTACATATCAATTTGTTGGACTGGAAATGGTAACATACCCAAATTATCCCAGCAAGCTGGACGTTGAAGCAGGCCTGAGCTACACAGTGAGTTCCAGGCCAACCTGGATTATTCAGCCAGACCCTGTCTCTAAAAGATTCTATCTAGGGCTAGGGATTTAGCTCAGTGGTTCCTCTGCCTGCCTAGGAAGCACAAGGTCCCTGGTTCAATCCTGGTAACCACATACAATGATATGATTTGGGCATGGTGACTCACATCCACCAGCAATCAGTACCACACCCCACAGTGCTGGGTGTGGTGGCTCACACCTGTAATCCCAGCACTGGAGAGGCAGAGATAGGAGGATTGCTGAGTTCAAGGATTGCTTGGGCTACATAGTGAGTGAGCTCAGGTACAGCCTGAACTACAAAGTGAGACCCTGTCTCAAAAAAAAAAAAAACTATGGGGAAATATTCTCCATTTCATGATATAATACCTACACTTACTGACCTTTTTAAAAAAATACTGAGGATTGAACCCAGGCCTTTGCCTTAAGCTACATTCCTAGCCCTTTAGTTTCAGTACTGGGGGTTGAGCACAGTGACTTTGCCCTGAGCTATATTCCCAGCCCACTCCCCCTTTTTCTTTCTGACACAGGGTCTTACTATGAAGCCCAGGCTGGTCTCAAAACTCCCAGTTATTCTCCTTCCTTAGCCTCTCAAGAGGTGGGATTATAGATGTACCCCACTTTCCCTAGCAGTCCAGCCCTTTTATTATTTTTATTCTGAGTCAGGGTCTCGGTAAGTCCCAGAATTGTCCAAGTAGGGCTCAAACTTGCAATCCTCTTGCTTCAGCCTCCCACAGGGCTAAGATTTCAGGTATGTGCCACCAAGCTCATTGAACTGAAGTTTTTACTTTTTTTTTTTGGTACCAGTGATCAAACTCTGGCCCTTGTACTTCCAAGGTAGGTGTGGTACCACTTGAGCTAAATCCCTGGCCCTGAAGTTTTTACTTTTGGGGGCGGGGGCTGGGGATTAAATCCAGAGCCTTGTGCGTAAGAGACAAGTGCTCTATCACTGAGCTATGCCCCATGTCCCTATTCACTGAATATCACTATGTACACTGGATAATACTTATTTCCTGACTATTGATATACATATTGGACAAACACAACACAGAGAATAGTTCCATAAGCTATTTGTGTACAGGTGTCATTGCCTTTGACCTTTACAGTCTCAGCAAATACCAAAGTCCTGAGAGCCAATGATCATCAATGGTCCAGTGCATGTACATTATACATGAGGCCTTGGATGCAGTGCCTAGTACTGAAAAACAAGAAAAGTTCATTGACTTATTCATGCAATAGTGACTTCTCGAGGTACTTCATGAGAATATCAAAAACACCTATATACAGGTCCCCCAAATGCCTGCCAGTAACGTGAGAATTTCAACTTTCAATTCTATTAATGTTCCAACCTTCCTTTCCTTACAATTCTAGCTGGGGACTGGGAATGAGGCCTAGTGAGGTAAGGTTGTTTCATAAACAGAAACAAAATGAGCACAGCTAGATATTATCTGTACTCTTCAAATTCCTCTTTGTGGTTTGTCACTTTTTTTTTTAGACAGGGTCTAGAATTTGTAGTTCAGACTGGCCCTGAGCTCACTTGTAGCCTAGGAGAGCCTTGAACTTGCAGCAGTCCTCCTGCCTCTGCCGCTTGAGTGCTGGGATTACAGGCACGAACCACCATGCCCAGCACTGTAGTATGTGGTACCAGAGATCGAATTAGGAACCTTGTGCTTGCAAGGCAGATGCTCCTAACACTGAGCCAAATCCCAGGCCCATGATTGGTCACTCTTACTTTGAAGAGTGGAAAACAGGTTGGAAGTTGGTTCTCAAGGGTGGTCCCCTGGGAACTTGTTAGAAATGTAAATACCAAGTCCTTCCCCAACCAGACCTTCTGAATTACAGGGTCCAGGGAAAGGGCACAGAAATCAATGGTTTCCAAGCCTGCTAAGTAATTGTGAACTTCATGAAGGTTTGAGAATCACAAGAGGACTTCTCCAACAGTAAATTTGTGGCATTTGTATTTTTCTCAATTTTAAGTCTTTTTAAATTTGCTTCTGAGACAATCTCACTTTGTAGCTCAGGGTGGTCTTGAACTTACTGTGTAGCACAGGTGGCCTTTGAACTGTACCAAACTTCTTGCCTCAGCCTCTGGAGTGCTGGGATTACAGCTGTACACCACTATACCTGGCTTCAATTTCAAGTTTTATGAGGCTAAATATATATTACTAGGCAAGTTTTCACAACTATGGCCTTATGTATAGACATACATATATATCTACATACAATTTTTTTTACATATAGTACCTTGGAAACACTTTATAGTAATTTTTTGGTTTTGGTAGTGCTGGGGATTGAATTCAAGGTCTTCACATTGAGCTATATCACCAGTCCATTTTATTTATTTTGTGGTACTGAGTATTGAACCCAGGGCCTTCATATTGGGCTACCTCCCTCATCATTTTTATTTTGAGAGATGATCTCGCTAAATTGCAAAGTTGGCTAGGCCATGCTTAAATTTTTTTTTGTTTTTTGTTTTTTTGAGGCAGGGTCTCACTTTTGTAGTTCAGGCTGGCCCTGAGCTCACTATGGAGCCAAGGCAAGCCTCGAACTCAGCAATCCTCCCGTCTCTGCCTCCTGAGTGCTGGGATGACAGGCGTGAGCCACCATGCCCTGCACTGTGGTATGTGGTATTGATGGTTGGTGGGCGTGACTCATCACGCCCAGCATTTTATGTGGTTACTGGGATTGAACTCAGGACCTTGTGCTTCAAGGCAGGCGGCAGAACCATTGAGCTAAATCTCCGGCCCCATGCTTAAATTTTTTTTTTTTTTTTTTGCTTTTTTTGGAGACAGGGTCTCACTTTGTATTTCAGGCTGGCCCTGAGCTCACTATGGTGCTCAGGCAAGCCTCGAACTCAGCAATCCTCCTGTCTCTGCCTCCCGAGTACTGGGATTACAGGCGTGAGCCACCACGTCCGGCATTCCCATGCTTAAATTTTGAGTCCTCCTGCCTAAGCTTCGCAGAGTGTTCAGAGTACAGGCCTGGACTAACTACCACACCCAGCTCTAGTATTTGTTTTAAATATATAACATCTTGCTCATATATGTATTTAGCTATTCCTTCACAATTAACCATCTATGCCTTTTTTTTTTTTTTTTTTTTTTTTTTTTTTTTTTTTTTTTTTGCTTTTGAGACAGGGTCTCACTTTGTAGTTCAGGCTGGCCCTGAGCTCACTATGGTGCCCAGGCAAGCTGCCGCAAACTCAGCAATCCTCCTGTCTCTGCCTCCCGAGTGCTGGGATAACAGGCGTGAGCCACCATGTCCAGCATTGTGGTATGCGGTGTTGATTGTTGGTGGGCGTGTCTCCACGCCCAGCATTATATGTGGTTACTGGGGATCGAACTCAGGACCTTGTGCTTGCGAGGCAGGCGCCGGAACCACTGAGCTAACCCTCTGGCCCATTTTTCTATTATTTTAATTTTTTTGTGATACCAGGGATCCAACTCACGTGCACCAACACACCTGGATTGTATCTCTCTATAAATATTAGTAACAGGAAAAAAAAAACAGCTACAGACATTGACTGGGTATGATGGTGTGCACCTGTAATCCCAGTACTGGGGAGGTTGAGGAAGGAGAATTATTGAGAGTTGAAGGCCAGCCTGGGTTACATAGTGAGTACAAGGTAGCCTGAATGGCATGGTGAGACCCTGTCTCAATAAACCAAACAAATAAAAACCAAAATAATATATATAGATACAGGTACTACATTAACAGAGGTAATTTTGCTCTCTGGGGGACATAAGGAGTATTTGAAGCCATTTTTGGTTGTCACCATTTTTGAGGAGGGTTATTTCCATTTAATGAATAGAAGCCAGGGATTTTGTTAAATAACTTACAGCTGAGCATGCTATAAACCCTGCAATCCCAGCTAATTGGAGGGAAGGCTGGGGTAGGAGGATTGCAAATTCAAGATCAGCCTGGGGAATTTAGCAAGATAAAGGTGGCAGTGTGGTGTGTGTGTGTAGCTCAGTGGCAAGTGTGAGATTTGGGTTTAATCTCTAATACCACAAAAAAAACCCAAAAAATCTACATTTCATATTGTAGGGTTATCCAGTCCAAACTGTCAATAGCAAGATTGGGAAATTTGTATTTTATTCTTGGATTACAGATGTGGGTCATTAAGCCTGGTCTTGTTATATATTTCAGACTGGACTCAAACTTTCCAGTGATTCTCCTGCCTCAGTCTCTTGAGTGCTGGGATTACAGGTGTGTGCCACCATGCTAGCTTTTTTTGTTTTTAGACAGGATCTCACTGAATACCCCAGACTGCTGGGATTACAGCTGTACACTACTACAATTTGGAGATTTTCTTGCCTCAAGACTTTCCATTGCTGGGATTACAGGTATGTATCACCACATCTGGCTCAAACCACATTGTTGGGCAGATTTTTTGGTTTGAGACTGATAACAAGTTTAAATTTGGGATGATTTAAAAATGATTTTTACACTTGCTAGATAAGTGCTCTACTGGAGCTACATCATCAGCCTATTTGCACTTTTTTGTCATTTTGTTGTTGTTGATTTGGAGACACGGTCTCATCTAGATTTTTGTTTGTTTGTTGAGACAGGATCTCACTTTTTAGTTTAGGCTGGCCCTGAACTCACTATGTAGCTCAGACAAGCCTCGAACTCACAGCAATCCTTCTGCCTCTGTCTTCTGAATGCTGGGATTACAGGCATGAGCCACCATGTCCAGCATTGTGATATGTGGTACCAGGGATGGAACTCAGGACCTTGTGCTTGCCAGGCACACGCTGGAACCACTGAGCTCTCTGGCTCTCTAACTTTTAACATAGCTCAACTGGCATGTCACCTGTGTAACTGAAGACTCTCCCAAGTTAGATGGAATGTTAAGAGTTCTCAACCAATCAAAAAAGAGGTGAGGTGTAGGTGAGGGAAAAGAAAAATAATTCAATACTGGGGATTGAATCCAAACCCTTTGCTCTGAGCTACCTATATCCCTGCCCACTTTTATTTATTTACTTTTTTTGTCCTGGGACACAAACTCAGGGTCTTGTACTTAGCAGGAAGCCACTGAGCCACTGAACTATATCCCCAGTCCTCTTTTTTTTTCTTTTTTGCTCTTTTTTGACAAGGTCTTGCTGTGTATTTCAGAGCTGACCTCACATTTGCAGCAATTCTCCTGCCTTATCACACCTGGGTTGTTTTTTTTCCTTTTTTTTGGCAGGGGTGGGGGACTGGGTCTCACTATGTAGCTCAGGCTGGTCTTGAATTCAAAACAATCCTCTTGCCTCAGCCTTCTGAGTGGCGGACTATAGGCATGTGCCACTATACTTGGCTCAATACTTTTTTTTTTTAAAGGGGGGTGGTTCTGTAAATTGCAAAATTGAATTGTAAATTCAAGCCAGGCTAGGCTTGAATTCACAATCCTCCTTGTCTCAGCTTGCCAGAATGCTCTGATAACAGGCACGTGGCACACTCTTGGCTCACTTTTCCATTATTATTCCTTTAGCAGTATATATAAGAGATGCATAAACCACTTCATTGAAACCTATTCTTTGGAGTATATTGAGAAGCTAGAAAAATATACTGTATAAGTTAATATATATAATACTATCGCTTTTAGCTGAAATTTCCCGTTCCTTTTTCTCTTCTAGTATTAGGGATTGACCCAGGCATTGAACTAAGTACATTTACAGCCCCCTCCCAGCTCCTTTTTTTTTTTTTTTTTCTTGAGACAGGGTCTTGCTTTGTAGTTCAGGCTGGCTCTGAGCTCACTGTGTAGCCTAGGCAAATTTAGAACTCAGCAATCCTCCTGTCTCTGCCTCCCGAGTGCTGGGATTACAGGCGTGAGCCACCACGCCCGGCACTGTGGTATGCGGTAATGATTGTTGGTGGGTTTGAGTCTCCACGCCCAACATTGTATGTGGTTACCGGGGAACGAACTCAGGACCTTGTGCTTACGAGGCAGGTGCCGGAACCACTGAGCTAACCCTCCGGCCCCCAGCTCCTTTTTAAAATTGGCCGTTAAATTTGCTAGGTTGGACTTCAACTTGGAATCCTCCCGCCCCATCCTTCTATGGATTATTCACTCTTCCTTCCTTCCTTTTTTTCTTACTTAGCATTGAACCCGGGGCCTCATACATACTAGGTAAGCACTCTACCACGAAGCTACATCCTCAGCCCCAAGAACTTCCTTTCAAATTTTGAATTAAATTCGTTCAAAAAGTTACTTAATTGGAAATTCAGAACCAGTACTATTCTTGTTGTCTATCCAAAACAAAAACAAAAGCAATTTCATGCCCTGTAGTTGTTCACTTTTGACTTTTCCAAACGAGGCCAGGGATTCCTGGATTTGAGCGCTTTGCTCTCTTTTTCCCCAGCGAGCTAATAAAACCAGCATCTGTGCGTGGTTGGGCAAGTCCAGCTGTCTCGATTTCACAGTTGTTCCAGTTGCATTGAATTGTCCAGTAGCTCGTGTTTGGATGGGGGTGGCGGTGACTACATTGGAACAAAGGTCATGGTACCGTCTCGGCTCCGAAGACACTAAGAAGCCACGCAGAGGGCCCAACCAGCGTCAGAGGCCAGAGGCCAGAGGCTGGCCGGGCCCAGGCCGCCCCGTACTCCAGCTGTGGGGTAGCCACACCGGGCCTCGCATAGGCCTCGGCACCGCTGTCGGGTCCAGTGGGACTCCCACCGCCTCTGGGGCCTTCTCCGTACCTGGCGCGGGGCTGTCTCCGGCGCTGCCTGATGCAGTGAGAAAGTCTTGTGGAGCTGACCTGCCCCTGTGCCGTTTCCCTGGCCGTACTCTCCAGCAGACCGAAAAGGAGGGACACACGTGGAAGGTCGCAGCAGGATGGATAGTGGCGGAGGTGAACGACCTCTGCAGAGTCGGGGACACTGGGCGCGCAGGCGCTCCGGGAGGCGCCAGGGCGGAGGTCCTCTCTTACCGCCGCCTTAAGGGCGGGAGGCCTGAGCAGCGAGCGGTGGCAGCTCGGCGAGGTCCGGTTCGCGGCTGGGTAGCAGGATGGAGGAGCTCGACGGGGAGCCGGCAGTTACCGTAAGGGCGCCCTGAACAGGCGTGTTTGCTCCCACAGCCCGAGGACTGCCTCTGCTTTGTCGCCTCAGGCCTGTCTCCTTCATTCGGCTCAGCTGCTGGCGTGGAGGCTTCTGCCTTACCTAGGAGCTAGGTGCACGGTAGCGGGCGCTCAGCTTTTGCTTCTTTGTATGCTCACACACCCGGGCCCGGGGATCTCCCTCAATCCCTCTTTCTCCCCTGTCCTTCCGGCCTTCCCGTTTCCCTTTTTACTTCTTGGGCATTAGAGTGGATTCGGATCAAGAAGAAGAATTTGGGCTATTTTTTTTTAGCTGAACTATTCATTCATCGCAGTGCCGTGACTTGGATGTCTATCAGTCGTCCTCTATGGGCTTAACGTTTATCAAACATTTATTCTCTCGGGGGACTTTGTTTTTTATTGCCCTGTGTTTGCTTTGAGTTCTCAAGACAACACGTGTATCAAATGTATGTGATCTAGTGCCGGGCATGGTGGCTCATGCCTGTAATCCCAGCACTCGGGAGGCAGAGACAGGAGGATTGCTGAGTTCAAGGCTTGTCTGGGCTACATAGTGAGCTCAGGGCCAGCCTGAACTACAAAGTGAGACCCTGTCAAAAAAAAAAAAAAAAAATGTATGTGATCTGTGGTGAAGAAATTCATGGAGGGCTGGGATGTAGCTCAGTGGTGCCGCACTTGCTTGGCAAGTGCAGGGTCCTGAGTTTGATCCCCAGTACCGGAAAAAAAGAAAGAAATTCGTTGGCTTTTGATAAGAGAGACTTGTTCCCGCTGCCGGGAGTGGTTTTCTCTTCTTTGTTTTGTCTTCCTGTTTTTTTCAAGTGAAAACTCCAGGCGGACTCTTACTCTGCAAACCAATCCCCGAATTTTTTTTTTTTTTTTTTTTGCTTTTGAGACAGGGTCTCGCTTTGTAGTTCAGGCTGGCCCTGAGCTCACTATGGTGACCAGGCAAGCCGCCGCGAACTCAGCAATCCTCTTGTCTCTGCCTCCCGAGTGCTGGGATTACAGGCGTGAGCCACCACGTCCGGCATTGTGATATGCGGTGTTGATTGTTGGTGGGCGCATTATATGTGATTACTGGGGATCGAACTCAGGACCTTGCGCTTGCGAGGCAGGTGCCGGAACCACTGAGCTAACCCTCCGGCCCAATCCCCGAATTCTTTTATCTTTACGACGTCAAATGTGTGCCACCACACCTGGCTGCTTTTGCGTTTTAGGAAATTGAAGTATCTGTAGTTTTTAGTAAAACGAACCATTAAGTTGTAAAGGAGTCTGGGATAAAAGCAAAAATTTAAACATCGAGATCATTTCACGGCCAGCTAGATAAAGTGAATCAAATCTTAATACTTGAGTTAAAATAAGATGTTAATGTGGATCGTTATTCTCTGTCAAGTTTATTACTGTCAAGTTAAATATTGAGTAATATTAAAAATCCTTAAATATCAAGGACCTTTTTTTTTTTTTGAGACAGGGTCTCGCTTTGTAGTTCAGACTGGCCCTGAGCTCACTATGTAGCTCAGGCAAGCCTCGAACTCAGCAGTCGTCCTGTCTCTGCCTCCTGAGTGCTGGAATTACAGGCGTGAGGCACCACGCCCGACACTGTGGTATGTGGTATTGATTGCTGGTGGGCATGAGTCACCACGCCCGGCATTGTATGTGGTTACTGGGATTGAACTCAGGACCTTGCACTTGTGAGGCAGGCGCTGGAACCACTGAGCTAAATCTCTGGCCCCACCATATATGTTTTTGAGAAAAAGTGTATGGCAGTTAATGGCACTTTATCAAGTGTCTTGTCATCTTTCCTTCCTTGAGGGGACTTTTTAGCAACCTGTCCAACCCTAAGTGTTACTTTGATACGGAGGTGTGACTTACAGAGGGAATGAAGATGCTCTAAATTGATGTTTACACGCAATAGTGGTGTACTACTAAGTTGGCATTAGGGAAACCACGTGGGAAGCTGGTTGGCAATTGTGTGTAGAGTCTTGATTAAAGGGCATTAGCTTGGTAGGGCTCCATAGTCTAGTGTCTAAATTTCAATTTGGCAAGTTCAAACTCTGTCTTTAGACAGCTGCTTCTTGTAACACATAATGGCACCTTAGTAATTGGCACATTCAAGGTGATTAAGCATGGATTGGAAGACAGTAACCCCACCCCCCCAAACTCAGGGCCTTGTACTTGTCAAGTAGACATGGTGCCAGTGAACTACATCCCCAGTCCATAGTAATTTTTTTTGGTGTGGGGAGGGTTTTGTGGATTGAACTTGGGTACTTGTGCTTTCAAGGTAGGTGCAGTACCACTTGAGGTAAATTCCTGGCCCTTGTTTTGGTTTTTTGAGATAGTTTTGCTGTATGGTTCACGTTGACCTTGAACTCAGTAGGTAGCCTCAGCCTCCTGAGTGCTGGGATTACAGGCCTGCACCACCACACCTGGCATCATGCATATAATTTCATGTGGCTGAAGCACCCTTCAAAGCCTAGATAGCAAGGAGATTTCCTCTTACGTTTTACTAGGGAGGGTGGAGGCTACTGAGGAATGAATGCATAGTCTTCAAATGCTACATTTTTAGCCTTTTAAAAGTTAAAAAAAATTTTTTTTTTTTTTGAGACAGGGTCTTGCTCTATAGTTCAGGCTGGCCCTGAGCTCACTATGTAGCCCAGGCAAATCTTGAACTCAGCAGTCCTCCTGCCTCTGGCTCCCGAGTGCTGGGACTACAAGGTGTGAGCCACCAGGCCCCGCATTGTGGTATGTGGTGCAGATTGCTGGTGGGTGTGAGTCACTACGCTCAGTATTGTTGTATGTGGTACTAGGTATTGAATTTGGGACCCTGTGCTTGCCAGGCAGGCGCCAGAACCACTGAGCTAAATCTCCAGCCTAAAAAATATTTAAAAAATTTTAAATTTGTTATTTGTATGAGTGTGTGTGTGGGAGGGAGGTGGGTATTGAACCAGGACTTTTGCACTGAGCTACATACTCAGCCCTTTAATTTTGAAATAGGATCTTGCCAAGTTGCTAAATTGCCCAGACTGGTCTTGAACTTCTGATTTTCCTGTCTCAGCCTCCCAGTATGCTAGGATTATAGGCATGTGGCATCACACCTGGGTAGTTTTGCTTGTTTTTGAACTTTAATATATATAAATTTTCTGTGTCTTCCAGTGACTCAGTGTATCTTTCAGTTTCATCTGTTTTGAATAAAACAAAGTATTCTCTTTTATCGCTGAGTACTATTACATTGTGAAAATACCACTATTTGTACAGTCTTTCTGTTGATACATGGCAAGATTGTTTGCAGTTTTTGTTTATTCTGAATTGGGCTGCTTTGAACTTTTTATAGTCCAGAGTTTTGCTACCTTTTTTTTTTTTTAACGTATGCTTTTATTTTTCTTGAATAAATACTTAGAAATGAAATTGCTGGGTTATAGGACAGTTGCATATTTAGCCAAAGAGAACAGTTCTGCAAAGTAATTATATTGTGTTTTCCATCATCAAAATATGAGCATTATCTTATTTTTCCCCCCAGTACTGGGGTTTGAACTCTGGTCCTTGTGCTTATAAGGCAGACATGGATCCGCAGAGTTAAATCCCTGGCTTGAACATTATAGTTTACCCATATCCTCACCAACTCTTGGTATGGTTTTTTTTTTTTTTTTTTTTTGAGACAGGGTCTCGCCTTGTAGTTCAGGCTGGCTCTGAGCTCACTATATAGTCCAGGCAAGCCTCAAACTCAGCAATCCTCCCGTCTCTGCCTCCCGAGTGCTGGGATTACAGGCGTGAGCCACCATGCCTGGCTTGGTATGGTTTTTTTTTATTTTTTAAAATTTTATTATGTGGGCTGGAGGGTTAGCTCAGTGGTTTCAGTGCCTGCCTTGCAGGTGCAAGGTCCTGAGTTCAATCCCCGCTAACCACATACAATGCTGGGCGTGGAGACTCACTACCCACCAGCAATCAATACCACATACCACAGTGCCGGACGTGGTGGTTCAAGCCTGTCATCCCAGCACTCAGGAGGCAGAGACAGGTGGATTGCTGAGTTTGAGGCTTGCCTGGGCTACATAGTGAGCTCAGAGCCAGCCTGAACTACAAAGTGAGACCCTGTCTCAAAAAAAAAAATTTTATTATGTATGTTTTCATACCAGGGACCCAACTCAGGACCTGATGCTTGTCAGGCAGGTTTATGTCACTGAGCTAACTCCTGGGAAAGTTGTCTTTTTTAAATTGTAGCCTTCCTGGGCTGGAGATTTAGCTCAGTGGTTCTGGCCTCTGCCTGGCAAGGGCAAGGTCCCTGGTGCAATCCCAGTAACCATGTAGAGAAGGATACCAGGCATGGTGACCCATGCCCACCAGCAATCAGTACCACATTTCACAGTGCTGGGCCTGGTGTCTCATGCCTGTAATTCCAGTTACTAGGAAGGCAGAGGCAGGAGGAATGCTGAGTTCAAGGCTTGCCTGGGCTACATAGTGAGCTGAGGGCCAGTCTGAACTACAAAGCGAGACCTTGTCTCAAAAAAAAAAAAATTGCACCCATCTAGTGCATAGGATGTAGTTATTCATGCTTGTTTTTGTTTTCATCTTGTTTTTGTTTTAATTTACATATTTTGTTTTGCTTTTTTGGAGACAGAATCTCACTATCTAGTTCAACCTGGCCCTGAAGTCACTGTGTAGCTCAGGCTTGTCTTGAACTCACACAGGAATCCTCATGGCTCAGCCTGCTGTGGTTTCAAATTACAACCATGAAATTACAGTTATGATGTTTATGATCATTTTGATTTGTATTTCCCTAGCCATGAACATTATTATAATCTTTGTGTGCTTATGTCATTTATAAATTTAAAAAATTTCTTCCTGATGGAGATTGAACTGAGGACCTCATGCATGCTAGGCAGGTGTTCTAACACTGAGCTACATCCCCCGCCCATTTGAGGTTATTTTCCTTTTTTTTTTTTTTTTTTTGAGACAGGGTCTCGCTTTGTAGTTCAGGCTGGTTCTGAGCTCACTGTGTAGTCCAGGCAAGCCTCGAACTCAGCAATCCTCCTGTCTTTGCCTCCCGAGTGCTGGGATTACAGGCGTGAGCCACCACACCCGGCCATTTGAGGTTATTTTGAGGCAAGGTCTCTGTAAGTCAAACTGGCCAGAACTCTTTTTTTTGAGACAGGGTCTCGCTTTGTAGTTCAGGCTAGCTCTGAGCTCACTATGTAGCCCAGGCAAGCCTCGAACTCAGCAATCCTCCTATCTCTGCCTCCCAAGTGCTGGGATTACAGGCATGAGCCACCACGCCCGGCACTGTGGTATGCGGTGTTGATTGTTGGTGGGCGTGAATCTCCAAGCCTAGCATCGTATGTGGTTAGTGGGGATCGAACTCAGGACCTTGCGCTTGCAAGGCAGGTGCCGGAACCACTGAGTTAACCCTTTGGCCCTGGCCCAGAACTCTTGACCCTCTTGCCTCAGCCTCTGGAGGTCTGAGATAATAGCCTGTGCTCTTTGTGTCCAATATTTGTTTACTTTTGGGGTCAGAAAGTTTTTCTGTGCTTTAATTATTGATTTTTTTTTTTTTTGAGACAGAGTCTCGCTTTGTAGTTCAGGCTGGCCCTGAGCTCACTATGGTGCCCAGGCAAGCTGCCATGAACTCAGCAATCCTCCTGTCTCTACCTCCCGAGTGCTGGGATTACAGGCGTGAGCCACCATGTCCAGCATTGTGGTATGCAGTGCTGATTGTTGGTGGGCGTGTCTCCACGCCCAGCATTATATGTGGTTACCGGGGATCGAACTCAGGTCCACGTGCTTGCGAGGCAGGCGCCGGAACCACTGAGCTAACCCTCCGGCCCTATTGATTTATTTTTGAGACAAGGTCTTGCTACTATGTATAGTTGAGGCTGGCCTGTTACTTGCTACAGTTCTCCTACCCCAGCATCCTGAGTTCTGGAACTGCAGGTATATGCTACTGTGGCAGGCAGGATGAGGATGAAGAATTCTTTTGTTTTTTGTACTGCTGCTGCTGATTGTACTGTGTGCACATGTGTGTTAGATAAATGCTGTACCTTTAGTCCCAAGAGCCCCTTTTAGACCTGGGGACATCGGTGTACAGCTGTCTTCCCAGTTATTGAGGAGGCTGACGCAGGAAGATTAATTGAGCCCAATGGTTTAAGAGTAGTTTGGAGGACATAGGGAAACCCCTGATTCAAAGACAAAATTTTTAGCTGTGGTGATGGTTATAAGCGCAGGTTAGATAACTTACAGATACATGGATTAAGCAGTTGGATATATGAGGTCTAAAGGGATTGGTCTAATTTGGAAAGTTTAGTCATCATTACAGAGACACACAAGCTGTGGGAAGAGCATTTTTTTTTTTTTTTCTTTTTGGAGACAGGGTCTCGCTTTGTAGTTCAGGCTGGCCCTGAGCTCACTATGGTGCCCAGGCAAGCTGCCGCGAACTCTGCAATCCTCCTGTCTCTGCCTCCCGAGTGCTGGGATTACAGGCGTGAGCCACCACGTCCGGCATTGTGGTATGCGGTGTTGATTGTTGGTGGGCATGTCTCCACGCCCAGCATTGTATGTGGTTACCAGGGATCGAACTCAGGTCCTTGCGCTTGCAAGGCAGGTGCCGGAACCACTGAGCTAACCCTCCAGCCCAAGGGAAGAACATTTAAAAAAAATTTACATATTTTATTTGGAAAAGTTTATAGCAGTACAGTAAAACTAAATTTAGAGTCCATGGATGTCAGTGTTAAATACCAGTTTATTACAAAGAGACACACAGAAATGTGTTACACGATAAAAGATTTCAGTGGAAATGGTAGGGTTATGTGATACCATTTCAATAGGGATTTATTTCTATCTACATACCTTCCAAGAATGTCACCATGTTAGAGGAATAATGGTTGTTTAGAACTACTTTGGTGCTGGTGGATCCTGGAGGAACTTTATCACCAACTTCCACACTAACTGGTTGAATCTTTCCATACTTTCCTTTAGAGCCAGATCCCACAGCCACAACTGTTGCTTGCAGACTTTTGGATTTTTCTGGATGGATAATGACTTCTGTGGGAACACTTTTGGCAACAGTTTTGGCTGCACTCCTTAGAGGAAATGCCCTTTTTTTTGGTGTGTGTGTGTGTGTGTGGGTCCTGGGGATCAAACTTGTGACCTTGGGCCGGAGGGTTAGCTCAGTGGTTCCGGCGCCTGCCTCGCAAGCGCAAGGACCTGAGTTCGATCCCTGATAACCACATATAATGCTGGGCGTGGAGACATGCCCACCAACAATCAACACCGAATACCACAATGCCAGGTGGGGTGGCTCACGCCTGTAATCCCAGCACTCGGGAGGCAGAGACAAGAGGATTGCTGAGTTCGCGGCAGCTTGCCTGAGCACCATAGTGAACTCAGGGCCAGCCTGAACTACAACGCGAGACCCTGTCTCAATAAGCAAAAAAAAAAAAACTTGTGACCTTGTACTTGCAAGGCAGGCTTGGTGCCACTGAGCTAATAAATCCCTGGCGCCTGTTGAGCCATGACTGTGGCGTATGCAGTTTAGATTTTTGCCCTTAGGCCACCACTGCAAGGAGAGGCTGTCTGGCCCTAGGGACACATCTGGACTTTTTCTGAACCACAGATAGTTAAATTAACACTGTAAGAATTGGTTAGAGTGCTTCCTTTTCACTTAACACCTAAGGGCTGGGATTTAGCTTGGGGGTTCCATGCTTGCCTCACAAGTACAAGGTGCTGAGTTTGATCTCTGCCACCAAAAAAAACCCCCAAAATTTCTATTAACACCTGAGCTGGGAGGCAGGGTTGAAGTGCCCAAGCAGGGCCTGCTTGCTCAATCAGGGCTGTTAGTCCTGGTAGGTCCCAGACATACACAGCTGTGGACATTGATTAGCACTTGTTAACACACCTGACTGGTTTCTGGGTTTATACTTGCATGATGATTGAAAAGCAATGCCTGCAGTAGGAATGAATTTTTTTGTGTGTGTGCCTTATTTTTCACTAGTTGATTCCAGGTGTGAATTCCAAGAAGCAGATCTGCTTTGACTGGGGCCCAGGGGAGATGTTGGTCTGTGAAACTGCTTTCAATAAAAAAGGTAGTTTATTTTTTTTTTCTTCCAGGTTATTTATCTTAGTACCTTTGATTGTCTGTCTGGTGTCTATCCCCATCCCTGTCTTACCCCCCCCTTCCTGTTTTTCTGTTTTTTGAGACCAGGACTCACTATGTGGCCCAAATTGACCTCAGTTCAAGGTGAGGGTCGCACTGAGTGAGGTAAAACTAAGGTGTTGTAACACTGAGCTACCCCCCACACTTGAGGTTATTTTGAGGCAAGGTCTCTGTAAGTCAAACTGGCCTAGAACTGTTGACCCTCCTGCCTCACCCTCTGGAGGCCTGAGATTATAGCCTGTGCTTTTTGTGTTCAATCATTGTTTCCTTCGGTCACAAAGGTTTCCTGTGCTTAGGCTGGGGTCCAATTTGGGTCATCTTGCCTCCCCTGTGTATTGGGATTTTAGGTGCACCCCACCACACCCAGCTTCAAAAGCAATATTTAGTTGACTAACATCATCTTTGTTTCATTTGTTGAGTTTTACCTAGGATACGGTTAAGTGAAAAAAAGTTAAGCTGACAATTTTAAACTTCTTTTTAATATATTTCAGCTGATGGAGGCGAAAGGTAGTTTCAAAAGTAGTTTCATGCTAATGGGCTGAGGAGAATAAACACTTTGTTTAAAAATAAAGCTGGAAAAGATACAACTTGTATACGTACCTATTCCCCAAGATGAATGCAATAATTGTGTATCACAATGTGTAGCAATAATAAAAAATGTTTGCATGCCTTAAAAAATTCAGCTGGGGATAGTGGTACATGCTTATACTTCTAGCACTGTGGGAGGCTGAGGCAGAGCATTTCAAGTTTGAGCCCACTCTGTACAACTTTTTAGCAATACTTGATTTAAACTAACGTTAAAAAAGGGCTTGGAATGTAGCTCAGTGCAAAGGCCTTAGTTAATTCCTTTTTTTTTTGAGACAGGGTCTCGCTTTGTAGTTCAGGCTAGCTCTGAGCTCACTATGTAGCCCAGGCAAGTCTTGAACTCAGCAATCCTCCTGCCTCTGCCCCCCGAGTGCTGGGATTACAGGCGTGAGCCACCACGCCCAGCTGATTGCTGGTGGGCGTGAGTCTCCACGACCAGCTTTGTATGTGGCTACCAGGGATTGAATTTAGGACCTTGCACTTGCAAGGCAGGCACCGGAACCACTGAGCTAACCCTCCGGCCCTCAATTCCTATTATTATACACACAAATTCAGATGGTATGATGATACATGTACCTATAAATATAGCAGTTGGGAAGCTGAGGCAAAGTGCTTTCATGTTAGAGGCCAGCATGGGCTGCATAGTGAGGCTGTGTCTAAAATAAAAAATAAAAGGTAATGTAGAAGGTGGGATTATAGCTCAGTGATAGAGTACACACTTTATATGTACGTGGTCCTAGCTTTATATGTACATGGTCCTAGCTTTAAGTACTGAAAAATAAAACTCCTGATGTGTGGGTCATGAATAAACTAGTTCATATCACTTCAGATGTTTT
Source organism: Thryonomys swinderianus (assembly GCA_004025085.1). Taxonomy (NCBI): domain Eukaryota; kingdom Metazoa; phylum Chordata; class Mammalia; order Rodentia; family Thryonomyidae; genus Thryonomys; species Thryonomys swinderianus. Next base: position 27,387 of record PVIC010015828.1, read on the forward strand.
TTTGTGGATGTGGTGGGAATATTGGGCTTTGCACCCAATGCCTTGTGTATTAATGTTGGGGCAGTGAGGTTTCTGCCACTGACTTTAGTTTTTATAAATGAAAACTGCACTTTAGTTTAGTTGTTTTGAGACTGGATCTCACTGGAGTTCATTCTAGCCTTGAATTCAAAGAGATCTTCCTGCCATCAGCCTCTGGAGCATGGGATTTACAGGTGTGTTCCACCATACCTGAGTTTAGTGTGTGGTTCTTTCTTTTTTTTTTTTTTTTTACTACCAGGGATTAAATTTGGAACCTTGCAATGGCCAAGCAGGTCCAGTGCCAGAGTTAAATCCCTAGTCCTAAACTTGTTTTTTATTTTTTTTGAAACAGGGTCTCTCTTGTAGCTCAGGTTGGCCCTGAGCCCACCGTACAACCCAGGAAAGGCTCGAATTTAGCAATCCTCCTGCCTCTGCCTCCCAAGTGCTGGGATCACAGGTGTGAGCCAGCATGTCTGCATTGTGGTGTGTGGCACTGATTGCTGGTGGGCGTGAGTCACCACACCCAGTATTATTGTTGTATGTCGTTACTGGCGATCGAACCCTTGCACTTGCCAGGCAGGTCAGTGCTGGAACCACTGACCTAAATCTCTGGCACCCTAAACCTTATTTTTTATAAATAAATACCATAGTAGCTAAAATTTTTTTGAGACAGGGTCTTGCCTTGTAGTTCAGGCTGGCCCTGAGCTCACTATGGTACCCAGGCAAGCCGCCGCGAACTCAGCAATCCTCTTGTCTCTGCCTCCCAAGTGCTGGGATTACAGGCGTGAGTCACCACGCCCTGCATTGTGGTATGCGGTGTTGATTGTTGGTGGGCATGAGTCTCCATGCCCAGCATTCTATGTGGTTACCGGGGATCAAACTCAGGACCTTGTGCTTGCGAGGCAGGCGCTGGAACCATGAGCTAACCCTCTGGCCCAGTAGCTAAAATTTTATTTGATTATTGAGGCTGGTCTCTATTGCTGAGCTACAGTTTCAGCTGTTTTTTGTTTTGTTTGAGACAGTGTGAGCAGTGTTTCACTAAATTTCTGTGAACTTGTCATCCTATTTCATCCTCCAGTGTAACTGGGATTCGACGATGCCTTCACATCAAGCTAAACTAGAGCTTTTGCTTTGTTTGTTTAATAGAGGTTCTCGTTATTGTATTTAGTTCAGGGTGGCCCTGAATTCACTATGTAGCCCAATATAGTCTCAAACTCAAGGGTACAGTTCTGCCTCAGCCTCCTGAGTGCTGGGATTATAGGGTTGCAACTGGGTCTAAATGGATTTTCTTTTGGGAGAGGTGATGGATGTCAAATTAATTTTTTCTTGTTTTGTTTCAGAAAAATCAGAGATGGTGCCATGCTGCCCCTTTATCCATATCATCCGGAAGGATGTAGATATTTATTCTAAAATTTTGAGAAAACTCTTCAATGAGTCACATGGTATCTTTGTGGCCCTCCAGAGAATTGAAGAAGAGTTGACTGGAAAATCCAGAAAAGCTCAGTAAGTAGGCTACTGTTAGATGCTAAAGTCTACAACTAAACTATGAAAAACTAAATGCATTCTTGTCCGTTTATTTCAGTACTAGGGGTTGTACTCAGGGCCTTGCACTTGCTAGGCAAGCACTCCATCACTGAACTGTATGTATCTTAGCCCTTTTTATTTGTGTTTTATTTTGAAACATAGTCTTGCCAAGTTGCCCCATCTTTCTTCCTCAGTCTCCTAAGTGGGTAGGATGACAGGGATAGGCTGTCTTTCCTGGCCTATCCTTGAGAGTGATGGAAAGGATACCCAGGGAAGTAAGGAACTCCTGGTTCTAGTTTTTGCCTTAGTACTAAACAGTGCACCCCATCAAGGATGAGATAATTTTTTCTCATTATTGTTTTAGAAAGTCTCACTGTGTATTTCTGGCTGGCCTTGAAGTCATTGTATGGTTCAGGCTGCACTTGAGCTTGCAGTGATCCTCCTCCAAGAGACTGAAGCAATAGGTTGGAGAGTTTAGTGTCAGCCTAGACTCTATAGCAAGACTTAAGAATAAAACCAAACAACAATTATCTCAGTGATTGAAAAAATGGCCATTTTGTTTTCATGTTAATTTGCTTCATTCCCTCTTTTCCCTGGTTTAGTTTTGTTTTTAGTATGGGGATTTGAACCCAAGGCCATCAACATGAGCTTCATTCCTGGACCTCTTTTTTGCACTTGGAGACAAAATCAGAGCCTTGTGCTTACTAGGCAGGTATAGCACCATTGAGGTACATCCCCACCCCTCCAGCCTTGTTTAAATTTTGAGACAGAATTTCACTAAGTTGTCTGAGTAGGGCTTGAACTTGTGGTTCTCCTACCTCAGCCTCCCAGAGTTCTGGGATTACAGGCATGTGGTACTGTGTCTGGTTTGAACTAGTTTTAGACTTCCAGAAAAGTTTTCTGATTAATCTCTTACTCAGCTTCCCTCATGTTAATTTTACATGATCATATTATCTGGTTATTAAAATTAGGGAGCAAATATTGATATTGTAAGATCAATTTAAGACTCTGAATTTTATCAGTTTTCCCAGTAATGGCCTTTTTCCTCTTCTGGAACTAAATGAGGTTGTATTTTTTCTCCCTTAGCCTTTTTTATGAATTTCAATACTTTTGAAGAATATTGATGAACCATCTTGTAGAATGTCTCATTTTGCGTTTGTCAGAGGTTTTCTGATGTTGGACCAGACATATGCCATTTACTTGTAAGGATACCATCAAAGCAGTGACATGTTCTCAGTCTCTCCTGTCATACACAGAGTTCATGATGATGGTGTTTATCATTGGTGACGTTAATCTCTGTCACTTGGTTTGTTATTTCTTCACTGTAAAGTTACCATGTTTTCTTTGTCACTAATAAGTGTCTTAGGGAAGAAACTTTGAACTTGTGTAAAACCTATTTCTCCTCAAATGTTAGCCATCGATTTTGGTGTTTGTAGATAGATCTCATCTACAGCAACCAACATGGGTTATAATATATTTATTGTGTTGTTCAAGTTTTTCTAGTTTATATAAAGCTCCTGTAGGTTGACTCGTTTTTTTCTTCAAAAAGTTTATAGCTTTTCCTTTACTTTCTGGAATCACAAGATAGTCCAGATTTACCTTGTATGACTTTTCATTTTTGTAGATTGGTTCGAGTGAGTAAAAACTACCGATCGGTCATGAGAGCATGTATGGAGGAAATGCACCAGGTTGCAAGTAAGTGTGTGTGTTTGTGTGTTAATATTTGAGGTAGTTGTTTGGCTGTAAACACAAGATAAAAACCTGACATTTCAGTCTCCACCTCTTACTTTCCCATCTGTCACAGTCCTTAATTTTTTGCATCTTTTTCCTCTTTTTTTTTTTTTTTTTTTTTTTAAATTTTTGAGACAGGGTCTCGTTTTGCAGTTCAGGCTGGTGCTGAGCTCACTATGGAGCCCAGGCAAGCCTCGAACTCAGCAATCCTCCTGTCTCTGCCTCCTGAGTGCTGGGATTACAGGTGTAAGCCACCACGCTCAGTACTGTGGTATGTGGTATTGATTTTTGGTGGGCATGAGTCACCACGTCCAGCATTGTATGTGGTTACCGGGATCGAACTCAGGACCTTGTGCTTGTGAGGCAGGCACCAGAACCACTGAGCTAAATCACCAGCCCCCTTTTTTTTTTTTTTGAGACAGGGTCTTGCTTTGTAGTTCAGGCTGGTCCTGAGCTTACTGTGTAGCCCAGGCAAGCCTCGAACTCAGCAATCCTCGAACTCAGCAATCCTCCTGTCTCTGCCTCCCAAGTACTGGGATTACAGGTGTGAGCCACCACACCTGGCAATTTTTTGCATCTTGAATAAGTTTCTCAAATTAGAAGATACTAAGCTGATTGACTCATTAACAGATAATGTGGCCAAAGGGACAAAAATCTTTGAAAATAGTATTACTGTGGGCCGGAGATTTAGCTCAGTGGTTCCAGCACCTGCCTAGTAAGCACAAGGTCCCTGGTTCAATCCCAGGACCTACAACAATACTGGGTGTGGTCTGAGTTTGAGGATAGCATGGGCTACATAGCGAGCTCATGGCCAGCCTGAACTACAAAGTGGGATGGAGTCTCAGAAAAAAAAAATAGCATTACTGCTACTTTTTTTTTTTTTCATTACTGGCTCTTTGACTTTGGTGATTGAAAATCACCAGAATCACGAGAGCTGCATGATTGATTTGTGTCTGATGGACACTTGTACAACAAGGTAATAATCTTTGTCAGAGGCCTTTAAGGTGGTTGCATTGCAGTAAAAGTGCCGTTTGTAAGTCATGGGCTTGCTTTGAGAACTGCTAATGTACAACAAAGATGTGAGGCACTGAAAAACCATCTAGGGCTGGGGATTTAACTCAGTGGTTCTGGCATTTGCCTCACAACCTCAAGGTTTCCAGTTTGACCCCTGATAACCACATACCACAATGCCAGGCATGTGGCATTACATGTCTCATGCCTGTAATTCCAGCTCTCAGGCAGAGGTGGGAGGATTGCTGTGAGTTCGAGGCTTACCTGGGCTACATAGTGTTTGACGCTACCCTAAACTACAAAGTGAGACCCTGTCTTTAAAAAAAAATAAACCATCTAGAAGCCAGGTGCCATCTCTATAATTCCAGCACTTAGGATGGTGAGGCAGGGATTACCATGAGTTCGAGGCCAGCCTGTATTACATAGACCCTGTTGAAAGAAAAAAACCAAAAATGTCTGGAGTGAAAATGGATAATTATTAAGAGAAACAAAGGGGGCCGGAGGGTTAGCTCAGTGGTTCCGGCGCCTGCCTTGCAAGCGCAAGGTCCTGAGTTCGATCCCCAGTAACCACATATAATGCTGGGCGTGGAGACATGCCCACCAACAATCAACACTGCATACCACAATGCCTGACGTGGCTCACGCCTGTAATCCCAGTACTCGGGAGGTAGAGATAGGAGGATTGCTGAGTTCGCAGCGGCTTGCCTGGGTACCATAGTGAGCTCAGGGCCAGCCTGAACTACAAAAGCGAAAAAAAGCAAAAAAAAAAAAAAAAAAAAAAAAAAAAAAAAAAAAAAAAAAAAAAAAAAAAAAAAAAAAAAAAAAAAAAAAAAAAAAAAAAAAAAAAAAAAAAAAAAAAAAAGAGAAACAAAGGTCATAAGCTATAGATATAATGAGTGAAAATTTTATCACTCAAAAAGCAGAAAAAAAAAAAAAGAGAAACAAAGGTCATAAGCTATAGAACGTGGTATGTGATGTTATAATGAGTGAAAATTTTATCACTCACTTAAAATGTATTTTTTTGTTTTGCCAGTTGCTGCAAAAGATCAAGCCAGTGGCCGCCAATTGAGTAGCCAGGTATGAGGCAACTGCGTTTTGTTTTCTGGTGTCGCTGTGTCAAGCACCTGCTAGTCTGGCTTTTCAGTCTCTGTTGTGCCAGAACTCTCTTCTTTCTAGGTAGATGGGAAGGCTCCTTGAGGTGGCAGGGATCATCTTGAATATCCTGGTAGCCTTTGACGAAGATCTGCTGTTTAATAATTGAATGGGTTTTCCATTTTAATTTTTTAGTCTCAAACTTGTGAATTCTGCTCAACTGTAAGTAGCTGTACTTTAGTGAGAAATGAAGGACTCATGGAATTCTCTTTCCTTAGTATCTTGGTCCAAACTCATGAGTGAATAGGGAATAATACCTTGTCTCTGGTCAGCAGAGCATTTCTTTTCCTTTATCAACAAGGGATGATGGGGAAGTGCAGTGTACATCTTCTGAGGGCCAAGTCCAGGTCTGACCTATTTTATATTGGGCTTCATTTCCTTTTTATTTCAGTGCTGGAGATTGAACCCAAGGCCATGTGCACACTAAGTGTATGCTCTGCAATTAAACTACAACTCCAGCCTAGGCTTTTCCATTAATAGTTTCCTAAACTTCAGTACTTAGAATGCCAACTTAATTTATCATATCGCTTTTTTATTATTTACTGAATATTTTTCTAAATTACTTGTTTTTTTTCCTTAAGTGTCTTCCAAAATCACAATTCATCAAACATTAGAACAATGTTATATATCTCTATTGCACCTCAAAATGAAATAACAGGCTGGGTGTGGTAGGACACACCTATAATCCCGGCATTTGGGAGGCTGAAGCAGGATGATCACTCAGTTAAAGGCAAGCCTGGGTTACATGGTGAATTCAGAGCCATTTGAACTATGCAGCGAGACCCTCTTCTCCAACAAAAAAAGAAAAGAAAGAAAGAAATCACAATCACTAAAATAATGGTGTTCTGCATATTACTGTGTAAAATGGTCTCATGGTCTGCGCTGTGGGAAATCCTGCCAGAGGAATACTAGGAATTGTTGGGTTGGTGGATGGTCATAATGTGATTTAAGTCCTGCTATGTACCTTTGCTCTAAGAACAAGTCTTAGGAGTATTTTCAGTTAAAACCTGCCTCTGTTTCTTCCATAGGTCTCCATTTTGTCAGCAATGGAGCTAATTTGGAACCTGTGTGAGATCCTTTTTATTGAAGTAGCCCCAGGTGAGCCTGGAGTAATCCTGCCATAATATCTGAGGGGTCCTTTGCTGTCCTTTGCTCTTCATATTTTCTATCCAACGATGTTGTCTCCAGGGCTTCTCACCATAACCATCAGAAACCATTACAGAACAACCAAAGAAATGGGACAGTTTTTGTCAGCTACTGCAAAAAGAACCGTACAGGGTTGGGGATTTGCCTCAAGTGGTATTGCGCCTACTTTGCAAGCAGAAGGGCCCAAGTTCAATCCCAGTACTGGGAGCAGCAAGGATAAAAATCATAGAGTTCTTCTAGAAGTTTAAAACATTAGGGAGATAAACTTTCTGAAGTACTGAAAAATCAGATTTCAGTTAGTACATGAAAGTAGTAGTCAGTATTTATATTGTAGATTGGCCAAGCTGAAAGTTGTAGGGATGTGAAGAGGAATTTGGTGGTGGGAGTAGAAGTCACTTTGCAAATTCTGTCGCTAATAATTGGGTTGGGCAATCATGTGTCTTAGCCTTGTCTAGTCAAGAATATTGGGTATTTTCTTTTTTAATTTAATTTTTTTCTGTAGAACCAGGGATTGAACTCAGGCAGGCAGCAACACCACTGAGCTGGCCCCAAGAGTATTCTGTTTTTATTACATTATGGCTCATATATAGTATCCATGGCTGGAGTGTACTCTTTGTGGAGGTGCTATAGGGTTTTTTGCTCTTTATTTTCTTTTTGGTGGTATTGGGTAATGAATCCAGAGCCTTCTCACTAAGCTACATCCCCCACCCTGCCCTCTTTTTTTTTTTTTTTTTTGAGACAGGGTCTC
>PVIC010015829.1:0-35403 GCA_004025085.1 Thryonomys swinderianus
AGAGAGAGAGAATTACTACTGATGCATATGTTTTATTTGTATTTCATTATTATCAAAACATCTTATAGCATATTGTCTGTTACGATTTACAGCATTGAGTCAGTGTTGACATTCTGTCCAATAGGATTCATCCTTGGTAAGAACCTAGTAACATTTTCTGATCTAGTTCTAATGTTTAGGTATACATAACCATTTTGTAGCTTTTTTTTTTCTGGTACTGAGGATTGAAGTCGGGTCCTTGTGCTTGCAAGGTAGCCGAGGTATCCCCCACTTGAGCTAAATCCCCAGCCTTGTAGCATTTTGACAAGTCAAATACTGATCTATATTATTGTTTTCTTTCTCATCTGAGTCAAGGTCTTCATTCTGTACTTCTCTATCTGTCGTATCTTGCCAGCTTCCTTGGCTTACATGATCCAAGGCATGCTCAGTAGCTGAGTCACCTGGTGACTTTCAACTTCCTCCCAAAGTTGTAAAAGCAGATTTTCATGCAATATTGTACTGAACTGGGCTAATTCTACATGAAAAAAAGAAAAAGAAAACATTTTATAAATACACAAGTTATAAATACACAAAATTTAAGATGGTGCATAACGTGGGAAAACTCATCCATTTACAGTTCGATGCATGTGGATACATCTTCCGTCATCCCAAGCGGGAAAACCCAAAGACTGCTTCCGGTATTCCCCCACCGAGGCTGCTCAGACGCACACATCCGGGCAAGGTACACACCTGTAGTCCCAGCCACCTGGGAGGCTGAAGTGGAAGGATCACTTGAGCCCAGGAATCTGAGACCAGTCTAGGGAACAGAGAGTGATTCCATCTCAAAAAAATTTAAATTAAAAAAATAAAAGAGTATTTTCCTGAGAAGGGCTCCATGAACCTTGCCAGACTGCCAGAGAGTGTGAAACAGAAGAGCCATAGCCACCATTTGTAAAGGTTTTAGAGCTATTCTCTGAGATACCGCCAGCGGCCTCTAAAGGAGTCTCTACCTCTGTTTTACAGACTTCGACAGAGGCACAGAGGCTGGGTTCTGTTCTGACCCGGACCCGCCGACCCTGCTCGGCCAGCGCTTTGACACTGTGCTTAAAGCTCACCTTGGGGCCGCTTTTGGCGGAGCCCAGGGTCAGGCCCCCTCTGGGCAATGAGGCCAGTTTGGGGCGGGAGCTCAGGCCAGCTGAGTCCTCGGGTCACACCCCGTGGCGCTGCCAGCCTGGCCGGGTGCCCAGCTGCCAAAGCCTTCTTAAGATGCCTGCGGGCGTGGCGGGAGGTGGGCAGGTGGTAGGCCAATGGCTGTCGCAGGGCCTTACCTGGGCGACTACTCGGCCCAGGTATGCGGCGGCCCCGCCCCGGCCCGGCCTCGCCCCGCCCCGCCCCGGGATCTGGGAGCGGAAATTCCTGCACCGGCCGGACGCTGCGGGCGGAGCTCGCCATGGATCCTGTAGAGACCTGGACCCCAGAGAAGGTGGCAGCCTGGCTGAGAGGTAGGTGGGAGGGGGCCGCGGTGGGGTGAGGGCGGTCTGTGCGGTGTCCCGTGGCAGAAGGTCAGGAGAGGAACACGAGTGTGCGGGGTCTGGTAGTCAGTCAACAAGTATTTACAGCGCGTCTGCCGCGTACCAGATACTATCCTGGGCAGAACGACTCATGACCCGGAGAGACCAGGAACGCAGAAGGAAGGACCCAGAGGGGTCCCCCCGTCGCCCCACATCGCCCCCCCCGTTGGCCAGGGGGAGATGGGGCAATGAAAACAGAAGGGAGCCCTTTCTCTCCCGCGCCTCCTTTATCTCCATCTTCCCGACGCCCCAGGACCCAGTGGCTGCTATTAAGCCCGTTTTTCAGAGCAGAAACTACACGGAGCCCAGAAGTGATTTGCTCAGTCTTGGAACAACGCCAACTGTGGTGTCATTTCCTTCACCCCAGTCCGAGCTCCCAGTAAGAGTGGAAGCCCCAACCAAACTGAAGAGGGAGTTACAGCCCCGGGGAGAGGCAGGGCTCCTCGGCCGTGAGCCTGAGGAGCCGAAACAGCCCGGAGACATAAACAGCAGACACTCACTAGCCTTGTGAACACGGGCGTCAGTTTCTGTGACCGTGCAGGGCACAAAGTGAGACCGTCACGCCTGGCTGTAGGACAGCGTTGGAGTGTACTGGGAAAGAGGCAGCCGCAAGTTTATTGAATTTGGGAAGAAAATTCCTCAAGGGCCCAGAGCCAGGGAGCAACAGGTTCATTAACTCTCAGTCCTGTGCTTTTAATGCCACAGGGAGTGGAGGAGAGCTATTGGACACACTCATACACACACACACACAGAGCAACAAAGCCTGCTTCAGAATGGGAAGAATTCCTTCCAAGAGCTCACAAGCTACTAAATCTCCATTCATGTCAGTTTTCACATTTAACGGTGATGAGAGTCGTCCCGTCTTCTATAAATGCGTCAAAGAGCACGGGTCAGTCTGTGAAAGTCCTGAAAATTCAGGCCAGGCCAGGTGTCGTAGCGCACGCCTGTAAACTCAGCACGCGGAAAGGCTGAGGCAGGAGATCCTAAGTTTGAGCCTAGCTGAGGCAGTTTAGCACTTTGGCAAGACCAATCTCAAAATATACAAGAATAAAAAGGACCAGAGATGTAGCCCATCTGAAGGCCTTTAGGTTCAATCCCTAGTGCGGCAGGGAAAACTAAACAAAACAAAACTTGACCCAGCACAAGTAAGCACTCAACAGATTATTTTTCTTATTTTTAAATGCCTGCCTTACACCAGGCACAGGCTGGAGGCTAGAGACAAACGGTTATTTCAGGCGTGATTTTTTTAAGAGACTGTGATGAAATGGAAAAGAGTGGTCAGTGCTGGACGTGCGGAGGCTTAGAGGACAGTGGGAACCTCAGGAGAGGCTTCCCAATGCAACCTGGGGAGTTCCAGAAGTTTCCTGTGGGAAGTTCGATTGAAAAGGGCTTGAAGGAGCTGAAATACCAGTCCAGATGTGCGGGGAACCTGAGGCAAGAGTTCCCGAAGCGGCAAGGGCTCGCCGCTCTGGATCCGAAGGGTTGAGTTGGAGGGGTTGCGTGGGACATGGGAAAGGCCACAGGTGGAGGGGGAACCCATCACACGGGGCCTTGTAGGTCATTTATTACCTGCCTCCCATGAGCCCCAACATGGAACAAGTTCTGCTTTCATTGTTCTCACTTTACAGTGAAGAAATTGAGGCCTAGCAATCAGGAGACTGGCTCACGTGCTAGCTCTTGGGTCAGCCTGACTCCAAAGGTGTGGCACTCGCCCTCTGTCTCGCTAGTTCTCAGATTTGAGGGACCGCAGACTGCTGGGCCCCACTCTGAGTATCTGCTCCAGCACTTGTGGGACGAAGCCTGAGAATTTTGCATTTCTAACAAGTCCCTGGTGCAGTGGCTGTTGCTGCTTCTCTGAGGACCGAGGAACAGAAGGAAGGGGCAAAGCTCTGTGAGAGTAAAGCGCTGGCCCGAAAAGTCAGGCCTCCGGTCGTCCCGCACACGCCCCACCCTGACCGCCCCTGTCCTTCCAGGCCTGGACGACTCCCTGCGGGACTATCCTTTTGAGGACTGGCAGCTGCCTGGCAAGTACTTGCTCCAGCTGTGTCCCCGCAGCCTGGAGGCGCTGACGGTGTGGCCTCTGGGCCACCAGGAGCTCATTTTGGATGGGGTGGAACAGCTCCGGGCCCTGGTGAGCAGCACTGGCCGCCCTAGCTGAGCCACCCCCTGCCCAGAGGGGCGGGGTGGTCGCAGAGTGGTGACCTGTCCTGTTCTGCCACAGAGCACTGGGCTAGAAACAGAGAACCTGCAGAGCCTGACAGAGGGGCTCCTCGAGGGGACCCAGGCCTTCCAGAGCTTAGTCCAGGGACGTCTCGGGGACTCTGCCGAGATCCCTGCCGAGGTCCTCAGTGCGGCTGTGAAGCTAGTGCATGAGGCCCGTGCTCTCCTCTTCTGGCTGAACAGGTACCTGGTTGAGGGGACTGGTGAGAGGACCCTTAGCGTCTTGGCCTCCTCTAGAGCCAAGAGAGAGGGTGGGAAAGAAAGAGTCTGGGGCTGGGGATTTAGCTCAAGTGGTGCCATGCCCACCTTAGAAGCACAAGGACCCGAGTTCGATCCCCGGAGGGAGGGACGGAGGGAGGAAAGAGAGAGAGAGGGAAAGAACGAAAGTGAGTCTGGCTTTTGTTGGGACTCGGCAGAACAGGTGAAAGAAGTCTGTCTACAGAGGCACTGGGCCCGTTTGTAATCATAACATAATCAGCAGCTGCTGGAGAGCTTCCTTGGGCCCTCACTGGCTGCTGCTTTTGTTACAGGTGACACCGCAAACGTGGTCTCCTCAGGGAAGCCCCCCTGTTACAGTCAGAGCGCCACGTTTGTCAGCTGAAATTAAATTACAGCAGTATCTGTCTCCCAGTCCCTAGACCAGGGGCATAAAAAATCAAGTCCTGTGCCAAGCTCCTTAGAGGTCTTGTCATCTGCTTTAATCCAAAGCAAAACCCATCAGGACAGTCTGGAGGAGGCGTGGGCTCCGGGTGCTCAGCGCGGTCCCTGAACCACTGCCCTCGACTTCTCCTGCCAGGTACCTCTTCTCCCAACTGAACGACTTCTCAGCCTGCCAGGAGATCGGGCCGCTGTGTGGGGAGCTGAGTCAGGCTTTGCAGGAGGTAGGAGAACAGGGACCAGGCTTGGCCTCCACCCAGGAGGCCAGACCCAGCCGGAGCTTTTTATAATCTGTGAATCAGACCAGGGTCAGGTGTGAGGCCTGGGGCATGAACACAAGCACAGGAGAAGAGGCCCTGCCGCTGGGTATAGGGCGATGGGGGCACAGGGTCTTCTCCCTGGCGGAGGAACTCAGGAAGTTCGCCAACCAGGAGGGGGGACAGGGGAGGGCATGTGTGTATAGTGACTCCTGGAGGCCTGGTGCCAGGGGGATGAGAACTTGGGGTTGAAACTCTGAAGCCCCATAGGGAAACTGGGAGGGACAGAGGGGCCAGCCCTCCCCTGCTCTTCGGGAAAGGCAGCCTCTTGCACCCTGACTCACGAGAGCCTCCTGCTTTTCCCTCTTCCCTCTGCTGCCAGGACTGTCCGAAGGCCGTGAAAGAGAGGAGAGTCCTGAGGATCGTGAGTAGGGGGAGTGGGTGGGGGAGGTGGGTGGAAGCAGGTTTAGCTGATCATTCTGCCGCTTCACCCAGTGCAGCCACGTGTCTGGAATCTGTCACAACATCCTGAGCTGCACCCCGGAGGAGCTGCTGGAGCAGAGGGCGGTGTTAGAGCAGGTGCAGCTGGACGATCCTTCGGTGAGCCCTGACCTGTCACCTCACTTCCGACCCCTTGGCAGCCTCGTCTGGGGCCTGGAATGTGGTCTAGGGCAGTGGTGGCAAACATGTAGCATACCCGTCCTCTCTGTTGGCACGTGAGCCACGTTGTCCTAGCGGCTGAGCATTGGATAACAGTTGTTTTTTCTAAACTAAAACCTCAGTGTTCATGTTTAATTTCAGCGTCAGCATGTTGCAATAAAGAAGTAGATTTAGGGTCTGCAATTTATGCTCTCTATCTCTAAAAGGTTTGCCATCACTACTCTATGTTCTCCAGTATTCTTTACTGCTGGCTAGAAGCGTATTATGCAAGGGCTTAAAATAGGGGTCCAGTTGGGTGTGGTAGTGCACACCTGTGATCCTAGTTACTCAGGAGGTTGAGGCAAGAGGAGCACAAATTCAAGGCCAGCCTGGGCTACATAATGAGTTCAAGGCCAGGCTGAAATACCTATAACATTCTAGTCAAAAGAGTGAAACAGACAAACAGAAAACTTAAAAAGTGATAAAATGTTTTCCCATCATGCACAGCATTCTGGGTTCAACCCTAGTTCTTTTTTTTTTGAGACAGGGTCTCACTTTGTAGTTCAGGCTGGCCCTGAGCTCACTATGTAGCCCAGGCAAGCCTCAAACTCAGCAATCCTCCTGCCTCTGCCTCCCGAGTCCTTGGATGACAGGCCTGAGCCACCACGCCCGTGATTGTGGTATGTGGTAATGATTGCTGGTGGGTGTGAGTTACCACGCCCAGTATTGTCATATGTAGTTACCAAGGATTGAACTCAGGACCTTACACTTCCTAGGCAGGCGCTGGAACCACTGAGCTAAATCCTCAGCCCTCAACCCCTAGTTCTAATATAAACGTGAGACCCAGAGTACCTGTAGCGCCCACCCATTCCTAAGGGGCTGTGCCAGTGTGGTCTCAGGTTGCACATCTCAGCTTTGTGACACAGGCTTAGCAGGGTCTCAGGGACAAGTTAGGAGAGAGAAGAAAGGATATGAACGCTTTAAATCTTGACTGATCAGGAAACCCAGAGCCCCCAACCCTGCCCCTGTCCTGCCCTATCCCCCTTCATTCAGAAAAGCCTGAGAATCGAGTATCTGAGAAATCCATGACCCTGGCTTCGCTCTGGCCCTTTCAGAGGAGGAGGCAGAGTGCCAGAGAGGAGTGGCAAGCCCAAGGTCATGCAGCCAGCTGGGGCAGTGCCAGCTTCGGGCCTGCTCTGTCCCCACCCCTGTTTCCACCGACCTTAGAGTTCTGGTGCCCAGTGGCCCTGCTGCCCTCAGCCCCTCAGTGACTTGTAGCCTCTGTCTCTACAGAGCCTGCAAATCCAGACCACCAGCAACTGCCTGCACTTTGTGTCCGGCGTGGGCACCCAGGTGAGAACCCGTGCCTGCCTCAGTGACTACCCTTAGAGCCCACTCATCAGCTCCCGGCCCCAGAGAGCCCACTTTCCCCATTCCAGACCCCCACCGACTCCCGGCTGCAGATCCTGCCTGGAGATGAAGTCGTCCAGATCAACGAGCAGGTGGTGGTGAGTGAGGCGGGCACTGGGCAGAGCCTGGGCCAGTGGGTGGGCAAAACTGCCCCTTAGCAAGAACAGGGTTGTGAATAGTGCCTCCCAGAAGCCCAGAACGGGTTCCCGGGTGAGAGCGCCGTGCCCTGGCCGGCTGCGTGTCCCACGGCCCTCTCACCGTCTCCGCCACAGGGCTTAGGGGACTCCCTGGAGGTAGCGCAGCAGGAGGGAGTCAGGGCAGGAGTTGGTGGGATGCCGGATGCCAGCCCGGTGTCTGCCTCATCCCTGCCCTCGTCCCCCAGGTGGGCTGGCCCCACGAGAACGTGGTGAGGGAGCTGCAGCGAGACCCTGCCGGGGTCAGCTTGGTGCTGAAGAAGGTCCCGGCGCCGGAGACCCCGCCCCAGGTAGCTGGCCCCGCCCACCCACCCCGCCTGCTTTCAGACTCCTCTTGTCAGCTCCGTCATCCTGACTCTGATGTTCCCCAGACGCCCCTAGACTCCCCACACCTGAGAAGCCAGTCGCTGGCCGTGGCCCCACAGTCTCCCAGGTAACTGACTTCCTGGGGGTCCCTTGGTGGGGGACCGTGGGCTCATCTCATCTCTCCTGGCTCTTTCCAGATTCTCATCCGAAGAAGTCTTTGCCTTCGACTTGACTTCAGACCAGTGTCCGGGGCCCGGCCCTGCATGGACAGGTAGAGTGAAAGCCCCAGCTGTAACGGACTCTCCCCGCGGGGCCTCGGAGCGCCTGGTTCTCGGGGCTGGCCTGGGACTGGATCCGTGGGCCTCCCCTGTGTCCCTCCCTGACAGACGCTGCCTCCCTCGACTCCGAGCACATGCCCGTCACCCCTGCGCCCTCAGCCACACTCCCAGCAGAAAGAGCAGCGACTCCCAGGTCCCCAGGACGCCCTGACGGGGTAAGCTCGGAATCAGCGAGGAGCGGTGTGGGCCGTGGACCTCAACTCCTCTGACCCCTGGATGTCCCTTTCAGAGTCCAGTCCTTGGTCGGAAGAAATCCAGAGGTATGAGCGCCCCGAGTGGGTGGAGGGCCCCCACAGGAAGTCCTCTCCGAGATCTCTGTGTTGGGACCACAACCCCCTGCTCCCCACACGGCCTGTTTCTGGGGTCAGACAGAGCCCTCCCTGCCTCAGAGGTGACATGTGTGACATTCCGAGCCCGGACTGTGGCTTCGGACCTCTCGCTGGGGATCCTCGGGGGCTCTGGGGTGCAGGCCTGCCTCCCCGCCTCTCTCCACCCGGGCCGTGCTTGCTCCTGCAGGCGTGGCGACAAAGCTGAGCCGCCGGCGGGTGTCTTGCCGCGAGCTGGGCCAGCCGGACTGCGATGGCTGGCTCCTGCTGCGCAAGGCACCCGGGGGCTTCATGGGTCCGCGCTGGCGCCGCTGCTGGTTCGTGCTCAAGGGACACATGCTGTACTGGTACCGCCAGCCACAGGTGAGACACGCACAGCCCACACACGCTCACATCGGTAACAAGTGGGCTGCGTCAGAGAGTTGATTCTTGTCTCTGTTCCACCATCTGCTCCCATCTGTCACCAGTGCTGGGCCTCAGACCTTCCAGGTCCTCAGGGCTCCTGATGGCTCTTCGGAAAGAAATGAGTTAATATGTGTAGAAAAGAAGTTGGGGACCGTTGGGGGCAGTGGTACATGCCCGTAGTTCCAACGTTCAAGAGGCTGAAGGCAGGAAGATCACAAGTTCAAGACCAGTCCAGGATACATAACAAGTTTGAGGCCAGTCTGGACTACAAAGTAACTCTCTATACAATGTCAGAACAAAACAAAAAAATATAGAGGGCCTGAAGATACAATACAGGTCAGCAATATAATGTATGGTTAGTATGTACAGGGCTCTAAACTTTATTTACTTACTTTTGAGAGAGGGTTTTGCTACGTAGTTCAGACTGCCTTGTACTCACTGTGTAGCCCAGGCTGGCCTCAAACTCACTGTGATCCTCCTGTCTCTGCTACTAGAGTTCTAGGAAGCATGGAGGGGGTGAAGTTGTAGCTGTAGGTTTGATTTCCCAGTACTTCCCAAAAAAGAAGTTTGGGAAGGTATCATAGGAAATGTCACCTTTATTCTGTTCACCTGTCCTCCTTCTGATGTTCTGTCCACCGTAGGGATGAACCTTTTGATCATTTGTTTCATTCAGCATGAGCCCAGCTCTAGACAACACTGAGGACACAGGAAATAAACAGGCAGTTTCTATCCCTCTGGAACTTAGGCTGGCAGGGAAGAGGGATGGATATGCTCTTAAGGACTGTGGGGATGCACATTAAGGTGAAGGAAAGGCTTAAGAAGTGGATGTGAGCTCAGCAGAGGTGTCCCTTCCAAAAGCTTCTCTAAAAAAGCAATACCTAGAGGTTCGTCAGGTGAAAGAGGAAAGAAAACCAGAAAGAGAAAAGATACTTGTGCAGCCTAGTGGTCTGAAGCAGCTTCATGGTTCTCTACGAAGGAACAAATGCAAATGCAGGCTCCCCTTTCTTGGCTCTTCCTCGGCTGGTCCCCCTCCCTCCCTCCCACTTTTCATTCCTTTCTTTCCTTGCCTGGGGATCGAACCCAGGGCCTAGCACATGTTGGCCAGGTGCTCTACCACTGAGCTGCATCCCCAGCCGCTGGCTGTTTCCCTGGATGTCTTTGTTTCCCTTTCCTGGCTCAGAGGTACATCCCATATCGTGAGCCTCAGAAACAGAGTTGTGCTTACAGCCCCGGAAACCCCTTCTTCCCTCCATTTCCCTTGGGAGCTGGAGAGGTAACTAAGGAGCCCGGCAGGCCCCCAGGATACCTGACCTCCAAGCTGACCCTGTGCTGTGAACCCCCCAGGACGAAAAGGCCCAGGGCCTCATCAATGTGTCCAACTACAGTCTGGAGAGCGGACACGATCAGAAAAAGAAATAGTTAAGTCCTGGGTGAGATGGGCAGAGGGACGGGGAGCCAGAGAGTGGCAGGTGGGGTGGGTGCCTGGTCCAGCCCATCATGACTCAGGATGTGCACAGCCTCAAGGAGGCTGAGTGCCACCCTTGTGCTCCTGGCAGTGTGTTCCAGCTCACCCACGAGGTGTACAAACCCTTTGTCTTCGCGGCCGATACCCTCTCTGACCTGAGCCTGTAAGTGCCGCCGCCCCTCCCTGCTGCTGCGAAACTCCCAGCCTCTGAGCGCTTGGGAACTGGGCTCAAACTCTAGGCCTGTGATGAAAAGAAGATAAACTGGGCCTGGTGGTGCCTGCTTGTAATCCCAGCTACCCGGGAGGAGGTCCAGGCGGGAGGGTCTCAAATTCAAGTTCAGCCTGGGTGATTTCGGGAGTCTCTGTCTCAAAAAGTGAAAAAGGCTGCCGAGCGTGGTGGCTCACGCCTGTAATCCCAGCACTCAGGAGGCAGAGACAGGAGGATTGCTGAGTTCGAGGCTTGCCTGGGCTCCATAGTGAGCTCAGGGCCAGCCTGAACTACAAAAGGAGACCCTATCTCAAAAAAAAAAAAAAAAATGCTGGGGTGTAGCGTAACAGCAGAGTGATCGCCTGACACGTGTGGTCCCCGCTGTCACCTCCACAGGTGGGTACGCCACCTCATCACCTGCATCTCCAAGTACCAGTCTCCAGGCCGGATGCCCTCAGCGCGAGAAGAAGGTTGGTATCTCGAGAGCGGGAGGAGGAAATGGGGTCTCTTTAGAGCCTCTGCTGGGTCCCCCAACTGCTGCTCCTCACTGCAGACTGCTACAGCGAAACAGAGGCGGAAGACCACGATGACGAAGCCGGGTCCCGCTCAGCCTCCGTAAGCGGGCGTGCTCTGGAGCAGGAAGTGGGGGTGCCCAGCAGGGTGAGGGGTTCCAGCTGGCTCCCTCCGTCCCTCCCTCTTGCAGCCCGGCCCCGCGCAGACCTGGAGCCCGCTCCACGGAGACACCTCCCCCGCAGCCTCCCCAACGCAGCGCAGCCCCAGGACCTCCGTCAATGCCCCAGCAGGTGCCCCGCTGGGCTGGGGCGCTGGGCTGGGGTGCGGCTGCGGCGGGCACAGCCTCACCCTGCTCCCTGCTGCTGACCCCACAGACGCCAGTGACGGGGCGCTAGAAGGGATGGTCCGGGGGCTGCAGCAGGGTGGCGTGTCCCTCCTGGGCCGGCCACAGCCCCTGACCCAGGAGCAGTGGCGAAGCTCTTTCATGCGGCGCAATCGAGACCCCCACCTCAATGAGCGGGTGCACCGCGTGCGGGCGCTGCAGAGCACACTCAAGGTCAGCGGGGACCCTGGGCGCGCAGGGGGCCTGGCTCTGGGTCTCGGGCTTCAGCTCCTGGCTCTCCGCCCTTCGCTGCGCTCTGGACTCCAGGCTCAGCTGTGGACTGTGCCAAGACGTAGGTGCTGAGCTGGGATTTGAAGTCCCAGCAGGACCCTTGTGTCAGGGTGGCCAGGAGCCGGGTTCTGGCTGTCGGACTTGGCATCAGCTCTGGGCTCTGGCTCGGTCCCGTCCTCGGGTGATCACAGCTCCTTGCTTCCTGTCTGCCTCACAGGCAAAGATGCAGGAGTTGCAGGCCCTGGACGAAGTGCTGGCTGACCCCGAACTGACTGCAGACAAGTTCCGCAGGTGGAAGGAGCAGAACCAGGAGCTGTACACGGACTGCCTGGGAGTCTGGGGAGCGGCGCAGGCAGAAGGTGGCTGCGCAGCCCTGACCGCTGGCTCCAGAGAACAGTCCCCGCAGCCCCTGCCCTCTGACCCTGAGGAGCCCTCCCTCCTTGCCCCCTTGACCCCAGAGAACAACCTTCCGACCTCTGACCCTGGCCCCTGACCCCGAGGACCACCTCGTCCCTGGCTCCCGTTCAGGGCTGTTCAGGGCTGGAAGCAGTGCCAACGTCATGTGCCCCTGTCTCCCTGGGGTGGGGTGAAGTTTGGCCACCCTCCACCATGAGAGCCCCCAGTCCTCAGGTCTGAGGGGCACGGCCAGAGCCCTCCTGTCCCTCGGTACTGCTCGTTTCCTTGAACCAGTTCTGGACAGGTGATTATTTTACATGCCACACACTTTTCCAGCAAGTAAAGTTGACTTTTCTGAAGCGAACCTGTGTGTGTACCTTTGCTTTAGAACCCGGAGCTTGCCTCCTGAGAGGCCTGGGAGGGACAGCTGTAGGCCTGGGGCCCATCTCTCCGCACCAGAAGCTCCCGCCTGCTGGGGGCAGGGCTGTGTCCACAGTTAGGGGAGCTCCTGGCTCACCTTCCCCTCCCGGCCCTGGGGGGGCAGCGGTGCCCCCACCCTGTCTCCAGCAAGGACAAATGGGAAAACCCTTGTGGCAGTTGGAGAAACAGGGCAGAGGACAGCCTCAGGCCGGGTGGTGGGGCAAGCAGGTATCCAGCAGGGGAGGGTCACGTGGGGGACCCCCTTCGGGAAGAAAGGTACTGGCACAGGGCACCTCTCAGCTCAGCCTCACCTGTACCTTCTACATCCAGAGTAGGACCATGACCCCCGGGTTGGTCCAGGTCACAGGGGACACCTGCCTCCTCCCTGCGCCTCGGAGCCCAGCCCAGCCCTGCAGCCCCCGCCTGGCAGGTGTGCCTGGCGTCCCCTGGGAGTGACAGAGGAGGCGGTGGGCGGGGTTTCTCCAGCAGGATGCCTTGGTAGAATGCGGAAGGCTGGAGGTCACAGCTGCCTTGGTGGGGACGAAACCACCTGGAGCAAACTTGCTCTGAGGGAGAGGACGGGAGGAAATAGCAATAACTGTAGGAGCGGAAAGACAGACACAGACATG
This sequence comes from Thryonomys swinderianus, assembly GCA_004025085.1. Classification (NCBI taxonomy): domain Eukaryota; kingdom Metazoa; phylum Chordata; class Mammalia; order Rodentia; family Thryonomyidae; genus Thryonomys; species Thryonomys swinderianus. The sequence continues at coordinate 12,547 of PVIC010015829.1, forward strand.
CCAAAGTTTCACTGGTAGGCGGCCCCTGCCCTGCCGGGGGGTGGGGGGAAGCTCTGGGTGGCAGGAACAGCACTGCCCAGCACGTGGGCTCCTCTGCCCTGCGGAGGGCCGCACACCGCCGTCCAGCAGACCTCATCCGCCCCCGGGACATCCTAAGCAGAAAGGTAAGAGCCGGAGGGCTGAGCAGCCGGCAGGGAGCCCCACCTCGACGCCCACACTCCGAGAGCCCACACTCCGAGATCGCCAGCAGCTGCCCTCGGAGATCCACCCGTTCCCTGAGAGTCAACGCCCGGGAGGGGCCACCCGTGGCCACAGCGCCCCCCCTGGCCACAGCTCCCAGGACGCCTGGGACCCAGGAGTTCCCTGCTCACGTTACTCCAACGTGCTTCTGCGGCATCCGGCCGTCCAGGGGATGCTGGCCGGTCTGCTGGCAACAGGGCCGTCACCACTGCTCTCCCAACTCCTTCCCTAACCGCATGGATGCCAGCCCGACCTCCGCCCCCGCTGGCTGGACTGGGGACTGGGGACTGGGGAAAGACACTTCTCTCTCGGCCACGGGCTCCTTGTGATTGGTTGGATGGTCTCCAAGGATCGGTCAGGTCTGACCTTCCAGGAACGAGATCAAGGAAAGCTCCACAGCGGAGGAATCTTTGGAGGCCAGCTCTGAGGAACGCACTAGGTCTGTAGAAGGGCAGAGTGGTGTGAGCAGAGGCAGACAGTGGGCAGCTCGTGGAGGACAGTGCCAGTCCTCGTAACTAAGGGAGAATCACTCTGAGCCAGGTGCTTGGTGCCAAAGTCCAGGTATAAGCACAACAAATTCTGTTCCTGAGCTGGGGATTTAGCTCAGTGATTCTGGTGCCTGCCTTGTAAGTGCAAAGTCACCAATTCGATCCCTGGTACCAAAACCCAAATGGAAACAACCAAATTCTGTATCCTGTTCCTATCTCAGACAGACACAAACACACCATTATAAATGTCTACATAGGCCAGGCATTGTAGCACATGCCTGTGATCCCAGCACTCAGGAGCCTAAGGCAGGAGGACTGCTGCAAGTTCAAGGCCAGCCTAAACTCCACAGCAAAACCTTGTCCAAAAAAAAAAAATTGCCTGAGTATAGGTGGGCATTATGGTACACACCTGTAAACCTTACACTTTAAGAGGCTAAAGTAGGAAGATTACAGATTCAAACACAGCCTAGAAAACTCAATGACTTAGCAAGACCTTGTCTCAAAATAAAAAACTTTTGGGCCTGGGATTTAGTTCAGTGATTCTGGCATCTGCCTGGCAGGCACAGGGTCTCAAATTCGATCCCCAGTACCACATCCCACAATGCCGGGCGTGGTGACTCACGCCTGTAATCCAGCGCTCGGGAGGCAGAGGCAGGAGGATTGCTGTGAGTTCAGCTTGGGCTACATAGTGAGTTCCGGACCAGTCTCAACTACAAAGTGAGACCCTGTCTCAAAAACAATTAATTAATTAATTAATTAATTTTCAACATTAAAGAACTTTTAAAAAACACTAGAGGTATAGTCCAGTGCAATACTCCAGGATTCAGTCCTTGATAGCACCACCACTACCACCACACACACAGACCCACACACACACACACACAAGCCTGAATATCAGAGTACATGAGAACTCAAAGACAGAAACTAAACTTTATCTAGGGAAGGCCTCCTGGGGAAGGCGATACTTAAAGTGAGAGTAAAGAGTGAGGAAGTCGGGTGTGATGGTGTAGTCCTGTAATTGCAGCATTCAAGAGCCTGAGGCAGAAGGAGCATAAATTCCAGACCAGCCTGAGCTAACTAGTGAAACCCTGTCTCAAAAACAAACAACCGGGCGTGGTGGCTCATGCCTGTAATCCCAGCACTTGGGAGGCAGAGACAGGCGGATTGCTGAGTTTGAGGCTTGTCTGGGCTTCATAGTGAGCTCAGAGCCAGCCTGAACTACAAAGTGAGACCCTGTCTCAAAAAAACAAACAAACAAACAAATAAACAAAAAACCAGTAAGAGTTGGCTAGGCAAGGAGAGATGGGGAACAGGATGAAAAGAAAGAGCATGACAGAGAGTTCTGCTTGTCCAAAGCTTAGGATACCATGACTTTGGCCTTACCAATGTTTTAATTTCTTACAAAGGATACACATACGTGTATTGTGTTACTTAAAACAACACAAACTGGGGATGTAGCTCAGTGAAAGAGTACTTACCTGCACGCACAAGGCCTCATGTTTGATCCACAAAATGAAGTATGTCCACTCTGGTGATGGCAGGTCACTTCAGAGAGGGGCTCCGTGGCTGGATCACACAGGTCCTTATGCTATGTCAAGGAAGGTGGCTCGAACCTTTGTCAGTGGAAAGCCAGGGAAGATTTACGATAGTAAAGTGAAATGACCAGACAGGTGTTTTAGAAAATCTGCAGCGGTTGCCACAGTGGGGACTATGAAAGGGAAGAGGCCAAGATGGGGGGGGGGGATGGCCCATCGCGGAGGTGCAGGTAAAAGATGCTGGGACTTGGGCCAGGACAGTGGCAGCAGGTGAGCGAAGGGAAGAGATGCACTCGGAGCTGCTCTGGGAGTTAAATCAGTGCCTTCCTGGCCCATCACCGGACAGATCACATTTAGGGATTTTTTTTTTTTTTTTGAGACAGGGTCTTGCTTTGTAGTTCGAGCTGGCTCTGAGCTCACTGTGTAGCCCAGGAAAGCCTTGAACTCAGCAATCCTCCTGTCTCTGCCTCCCGAGTGCTGGGATTACAGACGTGAGCCACCACGCCCAGCCAGATCACATTTAGTAAACATGTACTCTGTGCTATCTTGGGTTGACATGTTGTCATCTCATGCATGTAAACAGAGGGTTAGCAAAGGGCCAGAGATTTGGCTCAGTGGGTTCCGGTATCTGCCTGGCAAGTACGAGTCCTGAGTTCTATCCCCGGTACCACATACCGCGATGCTGGGTGTGGTGGCTCGTGCCAGTAATCCCAGCACTTGGGAGGCAGAGGCAGGAGGATTGCTGAGTTCAAGATTCGCCTGGGCTACACAGTGATGTCAGTGAATCCCTGTCTCACAAAACTAAACAAACAAACAAAAGAAAGGGAGAGCAGGGCCGGAGGGTTAGCTCAGTGGTTCTGGCGCCTGCCGCGCAAGCGCAAGGACCTGAGTTCGATCCCTGGTAACCACATATAATGCTGGGCGTGGAGACTCACACCCACCAACAATCAACACCGCATACCACAATGCCAGACGTGGTGGCTCACGCCTGTCATCCCAGCACTCGAGAGGCAGAGACAAGAGGATTGCTGAGTTTGCAGCGGCTTGCCTGGGCACCAGAGTGAGCTCAGGGCAAGCCTGAACTGCAACGCGAGACCCTGTCTCAAAAAGCAAAAAAAAAAAAAAGACAAGGATGAAAACAGAGGTGAAAAAGGAGACCGAAGAGGAGTGGCCAGTCCTGGGACAGCCCAGGGGATACCGAGCGGTCAGGCAGTGAAGCTGGCACGAAGGGATGAGGAGACATTCCCTGAGTTCGCTCTCCTGAGCCCCAACCGGAGCTCACTTCAGTGGTGGAGGTAGAATTCCTTAGCGAGGAGAGAGGAACAGATCCCAGGCCATTAAAGGATTGTGAAATCACTTCAGAACTTTTTTTTTTTTTTTTTTGAGACAGGGTCTCACTTTGTAGTTCAGGCTGGCCCTGAGTTCACTATGTAGCCCAGGCAAGCCTCGAATTCAGCAGTCCTCCTGCCTCTGCCTCCTGAGTGCTGGGCTTACAGGCGTGAGCCCCCACACCTGGCATGGTGGTATGTGGTACTGGGGATCGACTTTGGGACCTTGAGCTTGCCAGGCAGACGCTGGTACCACTGAGCTAGATCCCGGGCCCCAAGATTGCTTTTTTTTTTTTGAGACAGGGTCTCGCTTTGTAGTTCAGGCTAGCTCTGAGCTCACTATGTAGCCCAGGCAAGTCTTGAACTCAGCAATCCTCCTGTCTCTGCCTCCCGAGTGCTGGGATTACAGGCGTGAGCCACCACGCCCGGCCCAAGATTGCTTTTGAACTTTGTCCTGCAGGCCGCGGAAGCAACGGGAGGCTTGTAAGGAAGGCACCTCTGACAGGTATGGATGCCTACGATGTGTTAAGGCTTCAGGACAAGGTGGAAGCTCCCTGATTAATAATCCTGAGGAGGGTCGATTGGCTGCAGTGGCCACGCGGTGGCGATAAGGGCACAACTAGGGAGAGAAGGCTCTTTGTGTGTGTGCATGTGTGTGTATGTGTGTAGATGCACACGTGTGCATCCACACGCATGCATGCACACGCATACATGTATATGTGTGTATGGTACTGGGGAGTGAACTCAGGGCTTTTGCACTGAATTATATTCCCAGACATTTTCTTACTCTATTTTGAGGCCAGGCCTTACCAAACCAGAGTTGCCCAGGCTGGGCTCAAGCTTGCAAGCCTGCATCTTCAGCTTCCCAGAGACCCACAAGCTCTTCCTCCGGGCAGGGACTTAGCCCGTTGGTGCCACCACCTGCCTCACAAGCACAAAGGGATGAGTTTAATCCTTAACCACAGTCTGGGTGGAAGAAGCACCAGGCCCCCATGTAACGGCTCTGAGTCCATTGACCATTGGAGCAGAGAGGCGAGGACAGAGTGATTCGTGATACCCGGAAGGAATGAGGAGGGTGTACAGGTCAGCATCATCACACCTACAAGTGAGCTAAAGACTAAGGTGGAGTAGAAGTGATTTTGGACAGACTCCCGCCATCCAGCCAGGGCACCCATCCTGCATCCACAGGGGGAAAGACACCAGGAGTTCAAGTACCAGGAGTGGTTGGGACAAGGGAAGGGAAAAAAAAAAAAAAAAAAAACAGACATGGCTGGGATAAGCAGAAAAAGGTCCTGGGCACTGGGTGTCTTCAGCCTCAAGGTTCAGGCCCCTTTTGCCCACCCCAAGCCTGCTCCACCCCTCCCCCACCTCGCTTTCCCAAATGCTCTTACCTGAGAGGTTAGGGGCAAAGGTCTGTGGCAAACAAAAGTCCTTACCACCCAGCTGTGTGCACATGGGCCCCACTATGCTCATCTAGCCGACAGGACTGGGACCTGCTTTGCATGACAGTGTTGAGAATCACAGGAAGCAATGCATGTGACCTGTGTGCCACAAGTATGCTGTAAAGGTAGTGACAGAAGTGCCAAGGAGAAAAAGCAGCAGGGACAGGCCTCCTTTTTTCTGCAGGCAACCTGTCTCCCCAGCCTCACCCGGCTCTGTTTACTGATGCTTCTAAACCTCTGTACTTCGGTCTCTCTTGCGGAAACACTGAGCTGTTCTTTTTTTTTTTTTTTTTGAGACAAGTTCTCACTTTGTAGTTCAGGCTGGCCCTGAGCTCACTATGGAGCCCAGGCAAGCCTGGAACTCAGCAATCCTCCTGTCTCTGCCTCCCGAGTGCTGGGATTACGGGCGTGAGCCACCACGCCCCGGCACTGTGGTTTGTGGTATTGCTTGCTGGTGGGTGTGAGTCACCACGGCCAGCATTGTATGTGGTTACCGGGATCGAACTCAGGGCCTTGCGCTTGCGAGGTAGGCACCGGAACCACTGAGCTAAACCTCTGGGCCCACACTGATCTGTTCTTTACCATGGGGGGCGTTGTGCTGGCCAACCGCACTGGTGGGATTTTCCTCAGCGGCCCCAGTGGTTTCTGGATTATCTGGAAGGTAAAATTCTGGGTCCTCTCTACAGTCACTCCTACTTTTCCCAGGGGGCTTAGCCCATCCAGTCCCTACCCTGCAAATTGGTGGTGCATGTGTATACAGAGACAGACAGACAGAGATAGAGACTGACAGACGACAGAGATGGAGAAAGTGATTATGAGCTGCTGTGATTTTCACAGAACATAGCTTGTACCGAAAGTGTGGCTTTCCACTTCCGACTTCTGTTGCAGCCTCCCCAGGCTTTGCAGTCAGGCTAAGTTGATTCCTGCATTTTAGAAATGAGATTTCTAGGGGTCAGGAGCCCCAGTCAGCAAAATTCGGTGCACATGGGCCCCAGATAATAAATATACAGGCTCTTCAGTCTCTGACGCAACCACTCACCTCTGCAGGCCGCACAAAAGCGGCCGCACAGCACACATGTGACCGAAGGCGCCTACATTCCCACATTCCCACGCAGCTTTTTCTGGCAGAAGGTGGGGACTGTCTTTGAGATGCGATTTCACTGTGTGGCCCAGGGTGGCTCTGAACACCCAGGCCTAACTGGTCCTGCTACCTTATTCTGCAGAATAGCTGGGACTACAGACACACACCGCTGTGTCTGGCTTTAGTCCAGTAAAACTTTCAGCGTGAGCACTGAACTTGGAATGTACTATAAGTTTCCTATTTCATAAAACACTCTCCCCCTACTTTACTCCTAGCTACAGACTCAGGTGTATCTTCTCTCCGGGAGGTTCCTCCCACCTGTCCCGGGCCAGGCAAGGGGTTGCTCCACCATACTGTGTACTTAGATACTGAGTTAAAATGTACTCTCTTTCCATCCCTGTCACAGCGGTGCAGCTACCTTGTATCCTCCAGAAATGGTTCTGGTTACAGTCTACAGTAGGAGTTTAATACTGAACGGATAACAGATGAATAGGCAGAAAGGCAGATTCTTCATGTATGTGTGGGATCAGACTGCGCATAAGAGGCCAGGATGATGTATTCATTGAGCTGCCCCCAAAATTTAAGAACACTTTTTCCATTAAAATATAGATTTTTTTCCTTTTTTTGGAGGGGGGGGGCGACAGGGTCTCGCTTTGTAGTTCAGGCTGGCCCTGAGCTCACTAGGTAGCCCAGGCAAGCCTCGAATTCAGCAATCCTCCTGTCTCTGCCTCCTGAGCTCTGGGATTACAGGTGTGAGCTACCACGCCCGGCACCATGGTGTGTGGGACTGATTGCCAGTGGGCGTGAGTCACTACGCCCCACATTGTTGTATGTGGTTACCGGGGATTGAATTCAGGACCTTGTGCTTGCGAGGCAGGCGCCAGAACTGCTGAGCTAAATCTCCGCCCCTAAAATATAGATTTCTTTTGGAATATTTAATACAGATGCCTGTCGCTCAAAACTATTTTGAAAGGTTAACATAGAATTCTTGCTTTCATTCCAATCCCCTCACCCTCTTCCCCCTCCTTGCTTTCTCTAGGTAATCTTATATTTATAGTTACTTGTTTATCCTCTTGGTAGTTATTTTTACAAACATAAGCAGATATATATTTTTAGCCCTCCCTTTCCTGACAGTTGCATACTATAAACAGTGTTCTACATTTTGCTTTTGTCACTTACTAGATCCTGGTAATCTTTCTTTCTTTCCTTTCTTTCTTCTATCTTTTTTTTTTTTTGGAGACAGGGTCTTGCCTCAACTCAAGGCAGTTCTCCTGCCTCAGCCTCCCAAGTGCGGGAATTACACACGTGACCACCATACCCAGCACACAAGGCAATATTCTGCAGTTCTCCAGCCAAGGTAGGCTTATTAATCGTGTATACTTGAGGGAGGATCTTCACTGTGAATCTCGGAGATGGCAGTTAGCCGTGGACACACGTGTGGGACCATCGGCCCACATGCGTTTTGTAGAACACGTGGGGGACGATAGGGTGACAACTGTGGGTGACGGCTGACTGGGCCTGCTCTAAGAAGGACACTGGAGTCGGGGAAGGCAAACGTGGAGCACCCCGATAGGATGAGCCTGACAGACCCCCTAGGAGGGCCCAACCCTCCTCCCGGGACGCATGGAACGTTCTCAGCTTCATTAACCTCTCTCTCTGTTGCTTTTGGGGTTCTTAATTAAGGAGGTCAGTATCATCTCCCAGGTAAGCTGGGAGGTCTGGAGAAAGGAGGGGGACCTGCCTGGATCCCAGGGAGGAGAAGGGGAGTTGTTAGCAGCTGGGGCTCTGATCTGCATCTCTGGGTCGTTGCGGGGACAGAGAGTAGCTCCCTTGGCAGCATTTATTCGGACCCATTTGTACTCATGTGCGCGTCCTGTCGCCAGAGCCTCGGGGTGAAGCGAGGGCAGGCCCCTGGGACCTCTGGCGGCTGTTTTCAGTGTCTGGGGTTTCACCATCTGGCACGTTCGTGGCTGAACATTTTGCGAACATAGGTGTCTCCCTGCACACCTTCTTCATCTGCGTCACAGAGGATGGAACCCTGGACACCCAGAGCAACTGCTAGTGAGTGGGCCGGGCTGCCAGGCACCCCTCCTGGCTGCCATGATCCAGTAAGACGTAGGTTACTGGAAAGAATCACAGACTCCATAGGAAAGTGCGCGGGGCTGTGGAATCCTTGCTCTGCCACATTAGTCATGTGATCTTGGGTAAGTTGTTTCATTTCTCTTCTGAGATCTGGACGCCTCCTCAGTAGATTGGGGACTGCCAGACAGTATCCCCTGTGCCCATGAATTGTTGTGAGACTCGGAGAGAAAAACTTTCATGAATTTCCCAGTACAGAGTCTGGTACAAAGAGCTCTACGCCAAAGTATAAATGGAATTTATGCTGTCATCTTTAGGGCAAAAAATGTTTCCAACTGAGCAGGAGATGGGGAGGTTATTTATCATAGCTGAGAAAATATTTTATGGGACATTTACAACGAGGCAGTATTAGTGGGTAGCTCAACAGATGGGATTTTTTTGCCTGTATTTTTCTTCCAATCGTCCTATAATGAGCTTGAATTATTTTTAGAAATAATAAAAAAACATGAATAAGAGTATAGCTAATAGGGACCCAGGTGTGGGGGCACATATTTGTCCTCACAGCACTTGTGAGGCTGCAGCAGGAAAATTGTGAGTCCAAGGCCAGGCTGGGCTACATGAGTTCAAGGTCAAGCTGGGCTAACAGATGAGTGAGCCAAAGTGGGCAAAGGAACAAACCAACAGAACCACTCTGACTGTGGGGAGAGGGACACAATACTTGGTCACTGTCTTCCAACAAATAATGTTTTTCAGGGCCGGAGATTTAGCTCAGTGGTTCCAGAGCCTGCCCAGCAAGCGCAAGGTCCCTGGTTCAATCCCCGGTAACCACATACAGCTAAATCTTGAAAGCAGTCTAGGGGCCCATCAGCAGGTGCTGGACTGCACAATGGGACACTAGATCATTCTTCTCCCAAGCTGTCTGTCACACCAGCTTTTTCTCTATTCAATTTTGCTACCCTAGAACATTTCTTTGCTGGTTTTTTTTTGTTTGTTTGTTTGTTTTTTGCTTTTTGAGACAGGGTCTCGCTTTGTAGTTCAGGCTGGCCCTGAGCTCACTATGGTGCCCAGGCAAGCCGCCGCGAACTCAGCAATCCTCCTGTCCCTGCCTCCCGAGTGCTGGGATGACAGGCGTGAGCCACCACGTCCCGCATTGTGGTATGCGGTGTTGATTGTTGGTGAGTGTGAGTCTCCACGCCCAGCATTATATGTGGTTACCGGGGATCGAACTCAGGACCTTGCGCTTGCGAGGCAGGCACCGGAACCACTGAGCTAACCCTCCGGCCCATGCTGCTGCTGCTGCTGCTGCTGCTGCTGCTGCTGCTGCTGCTGCTGCTGCTGCTGCTGCTGCTGCTGCTGCTGCTGCTGCTGCTGTTGTTGTTGTTGTTGTTGTTGTTGCTGTTGTTTTTTGCCATCCCGGGGATCAAACTCAGGACCTTGCACTTGCCAACCAGGCGGCGGCAGCACTGAGCTAAATGCCCGGCCCACTTTCCGTTGTGTGTCACAGTTCTCCAAACCTTCAACCCTCCTGGGAAAGGACATCTTAGTAAATCTGTTCTTACCGGACACATCATCACACCCTTCAGAATCCCACTTTCAAAAACATTAATCTGTCCCATCCTGGGGAAGTCATGGGACAGAGCTGGCCGTGGCCTGTGAAGGTGACACCTTAAGTTTAATCTTTGTTTCCACATGGATTCAGCGTTCAAAGCCTCCAGTACCTAGAGTGCTGCAGGTTAGTACAAAAGAACTGGTAACTCTACGTGACCCGAGGGAGAAGTCAGTCTGAGTCTCAGCTTCTTCAGCATATATGGCAGAGTTGTCATTTATCCCTCATCAGAGTCTGATGCCATCCAGAGGTGATTCAGAGTAGGGGCAGAACATCCAAAATCAGGTGTATGAGCCTCAAAAATTTCCCAGGCTCTCACCAAGCCCATCTTATTTTATAATCATTCTTCCCTGCGGAGACCTGAATGGCCATCTTGCTCCTGATGGTGGTATTCTGGATGCCAAGATAAAATTCATACCCAGCCGGAGATTTAGCTCAGTGGTTCCGGTGCCTGCCTAGGAAGTGCAAGGTCCCTGGTTCATCCCTGGTAACCACATACAACAATACCAGGCGTGGTGACTCACGCCCACCGGCAATCAATACCACACACCACAGTGCCGGGCATGGTGGCTCACACGTGTAATCCCAGCACTGAGGAGGCAGAGGGAGGAGGATTGCTGTGAGTTCAGAGCTTGCCTGGGCTACATAGTGAGCCCAGGGCCAGCCTGAACTACAAAGCAAGACCCTATCTGAAAAAAAAAAAATTTCATGCCTCCAACACTTGCGTTTAGCTTCTATATTACTTGCCCGAAGCGAGGGTAGGGTGGAGGAAGAGGGGCAAGTGGATTGTCCTCTTATGGTGACCAAAGGTTGGTACTGGGCTGGTGTGGGAGGCAGTAACTATCAGGTATGGAACAGGCCTGCTGAGTATCGGACTGTCCTTCCTCACCCTGCGTCTTCTCTCCATCTCCGGAGCTCCGTGGAGGGGATTAGGTTGCCCCACATGATAGGGGAGGTGGGGCAGGTATGGCCATCAGGCAGCTCCCTGCTGTCTAACGTGACTATAAAGCATTAGTGCCGAGGCCAACGGTGCTGAAGGACCGGGGGTGAGGGCGGGGAGAGGAGTCACTTTACTCTCCACAGGTCTTCGGGCTCCTCGTACTTCAAATGGAAGAGTTTATGCCCAGGTGATCTCTGTTTCAACACAGGAACTGTCTTGCTCCGGGGCAACAAGGCTCTAAGTTCTCTTCCTTCTGCAAAACAGGCAGGAACTCTGAAGTTCCAGAAGGAGGGTTAAACATAGTCCCGAGGTACCGTCCACATCTTCTCCTCTGACTCCTTCGTGATTTCTGATCTCGATAACTCCCCTTCCAGAGTAGAGGGTGGGCAGAAGCAACCGTGTTGTTCTCCTGTCATTCATGGATTCAAAAACAGAATCTATTACACAACAGTTCCTATTTTAGGCCCCAGCGACACAACAGTACACAAGGCCCAGACTTTGACTTTACACAGAAGACAAGCTGACTGCCAGGCAGTCAGAGACGAGACTTCCCACGAGGTACATTTTTACAAAATTACAGGAAGACCTTCAGCCTTTTTTCTTTCTTCATTGTTTTATTTTTGAAAGACTGTTTTTGATATATATGATTATGTTCCAGTAATTTTTCCAGAGGAAAAAAATTGGTACCAACAACAGGATGAAAGTTCAGTTCAACAGTATTTTTTTTCCCCAGGACTCATGATTGAGTCTAGGACCTCGAAACCTGCTAAGGAAGAGCTTTATCCCTGAACTATACCACCGATGGCAAATTTAACAATCTTACCATTTAGTGTGAAGGGACTCTTTGTTATTTAATGCTTTACTGTTACAGTTTATATGTAAAATGTTCCCTCTAAATCTCATGTACTTGGAGATGGGGCCTGGTAGGAAGGGCTGCCCACTGGGGACCTCACCTAGAACAGTGTAATTTTTGTCCCCAGTTCTCTTCTCCCTCTGCTTTCTGATTGCCATAGGTTGGCAGCTTTCTTCTGCCATGCCCTCCCACCATGCTATTTCTACCTTGGAGTCAACTGGTCCTCAACTCCCAGGCCATGAATCTAAAGACCTCCTTTGCTTTCTTTTTTTTTTTTCCTTTTGGAGACAGGGTCTCGCTTTGTAGTTCAGGCTGGCCCTGAGCTCACTATGTAGCCCAGGCAAGCTTCGAACTCAGCAATCCTCCTGTCTCTGCCTCCCGAGTGCTGGGATTACAGGCGTGAGCCACCACACCCAGCACTGTGGTATGTGGTATTGATGGCTGGTGGGCATGAGTCTCCACGCCCAGCGTTGTATGTGGTTTCCGGGGATCGAACTCAGGATCTTGCGCTTGCGAGGCAGGTGCCGGAACCTCTGAGCTAACCCTCCTGCCCTTTGCTTTCTTTTTTTGAATCCTGGGATTGAACTCAGGCCCTTGTGCTTCCAAGGGAGACACAGTACCACTTGAGCTAAATCCCTGGCCCAAACCTCTTTTTCTTTAAATTGTGTGTTCAGTATCTTTTATCATTTTAGAAAAAAGAAAAAAACCCCTTCTAGTGTTGGCCTTGATCCTTGCTATTATTGCTAATTTAGAAGACTGCTTAAATATCTAAAAAATAGAATTAAACACAATCGACCCAAGTGTTGTGGTCTATGCTTGTAATCCTAGTACTCAGGAGGCTGAGGCAGGAGAACTGCTACAAGTTTGAAGCCAACCTGGACTGCATACTGAATTCAAGACCAGCCTGGCCTATATAGTGAAACCCTGACTCAAAAAACTAAAACAGAGCCAGGGATTTAGCTCAGTGGCACAGCACCTGCCTGACTAGTTCAAAGTCTTAAGTTCTATACCTGGTACCAAAAAAAAAAAAAAGTGAATAAGGAAGCTATTGAACTCAAACTTAGTTGACCATGCTCAAAAAGATTTGGTGCTGTGGAGTAAGAGATGTTTATGCTGAAGCATAAATGAAATGAGAACAAGTTTTTCCTTCCCTTGTGTAGTCTCCCCACTCCTTGGGTCACACCGACACATCTGTAGTTGTAACTCCTTATTCTGGTACAGATAAAATTGTAACTATGGGGCTGGAGATTTTAGCTCAGTGGTTCTGGCGCCTGACGCACAAGTGCAAGGTCCTGAGTTTGATCCCCGGTAACTACATACAATGCTGGGTGTGGTGACTCACGCCCACCAGCAATTAATACCACATACCACAGTGGGCATGGTGGCTCACACTTGTAATCCCAGCACTCGGGAGGCAGAGACAGGAGGATTGCTGAGTTCCAGGCTTGCCTGGGCTACAATAGTGAGCTCAGAGCCAGCCTGAACTACAAAGCGAGACCCTATCTCAAAAAAAAAAAAAAAAATTGATTGTGGAGGGACCAGAGACTTAGCTCAAGTGGTACCGTGACTACTTTGGAAGCACAAGGGCCCAAGGATATTCTCTGAAATTAGAGTCCAAAGTCCATTAAAATATGAAGGAGGATTCATTCATATTTAAAGATTTGTAGTAGATGATGGAGTTACTTTTTACTGTTGATAATCGCTGAAGAAAACTAAATAAATGTACTTTTTTAAAAACTGAGGATTTAACTCAGAGCCTAGAGGATGCTCTATCACTGATTTATTTCCCCAGACTTCATTTGTTTACTTATTTTGAGGGAGGGTCTCATTAAGTTGCCTAGGTTAGCTTTAAAAAAACTCGGGAGACTCTTGTCTCAGCCTGCCCATTAATTCAGATCACAGGAGTGCATAACTCTTTTTTTTTTTTCTTTGAGACAGGGTCTCACTTTGTAGTTCAGGCTGGCCCTGAGCTCACTATGTAGCCCAGGCAAGCCTCGAACTCAGCAATCCGCCTGTCTCTGCCTCCAGAGTGCTGGGATTCAGGCGGGAGCCACCACGCCCAGCCCTGTGATATGTGGTATTGATTGCTGGCAGGCAGAATCTCCACGCCCAGCATTGTATGTGGTTAACCGGGGATCGAACTCAGGGCCTTGTGCTTGGGAGGCAGGCGACGGAACCACTGAGCTAAATCTCTGGGCCTAGGAATGCATAACTTGCAAGCCATTTGCAAATTTAAATGTCAGCTTTTTCACTGTCTCTGGTCAGGTTTTTCTTGTCTCTGCATCTCTTTAAATCTTCCCAATCTCTTTCTCTTTTTTTTTTTTTTTTTTTTTGCGGTACCGGGGATCGAACTTGGACCCTTGTGCTTCTAAAGTAGACATGGTACCACTTAAGCTAAATCCCCGGCAGTCTTCCCCAATCTTAAATCCTCCGTAGGTACAAGGTTCTTTTTCTTTTGGTTTGGTTTTTGTTGTTGTTGTTGTTGTTGTTGTTGTTGTTGTTTTGAGACAAGGTGTCGCTTTGTAGTTCAGGTTGGCTCTGAATTCACTATGTAGCCAGGCAAGTCTGGAACTCACAACAATCCTCCTGCCTCTGCCTCCCAAATGCTGGGATTACAGGCGTGCGCCACCACGCCCGGCAACAGGCTCTAATTTCAGAGAAAATCCATCCTGCCACAGTCAGGTTCATTATTCATTCAAACTGCGTGTCCAGGCACAGACTATGCCCATACTCTCACTCGTCAGTGACCCAGGCGCCATCCTAAGTCCTGGTCACAATCTGGGCTTTCGCTTCAGATGGCAGTGGGAGGAGAGAAGCACACGCCCTGGCTTCCACACCTCGCAGGCTCCTCCGCGGCTCCGCGCTCCCGCCTCCAGGTAGCACTGCGCTCGACCGAGCGGGACACTCTGGGCGGCGGGGTCATGCGCAGAGCGATCCGGCCGGCCCGCGCCGAGGACAACATGCAGAGGCGGGACGCTAGCTAGGATGCACTCTCGATTTGTCAGGGGTGGGCAAAAAGGGGCGGGAGGCTATGCAACTTGACTTCTGATTGGTCAGAGGTAGGCAAAAAAAAAAAGAGGCGGGGCTGGGGGCGCGCGCTCTTGGGTGTGCGGCCTGACGCGTGTGTAACGGCCGTTAGTCAAGCTGAGGGACGCAACCGCCGTCCGAGGTAGACGTGGTGGCCGCCGACAGTATCCCTGAGTGAGAGATTTGGCCGCCAATTTTCAGGCCCGGGTAAGTTCTCCTCGGGATCCCGTCGGAGTAGCACACCCTGCCCCTCCTTGCGTAGCTCAGGCGGAGCGACCGGCCTCCGGGGGAAGACGGGATAGCGGAGGGCGCTTGCGCGGAGTGACTAAGCCGTAACCCGCCCCCCCACACCCCGTTGAGTCTCTCGCCTCAGCCTCCTAAAATACCGCCCTCCCTCGACCCGGGTCACTTCTTCGTTGTCTTGCTTTGTCCTTGTCGTTCCCTCCACAGCGTTTGTGTAGGCCTCCGCCTTCCTTTCCCCGTGGGAGCACACCGTCCCAGAAGACTAGATGTTAAGCGAGTGTTACTCAGCACTAAGTGTAGGGTGGAGAGGTGTTACAAAGAAGGCAAAGCAAGGCTCTGATCTAAGGGGCTGGGGATGGTAGATCGCTTGCCTCGTATACACGAGGCCAAGATTCAATCCCTGGTACCGGCGAGGGGACCAATTCTCGTCAGTACAGGGGGAAAAAAGATTGGGGGCAGACAGTCCTCGGGAAGTCCCTAGACTTGCCCGGGCTATCTGGGAGCCGTCCTCTGGGGACTGAGATTGGATGTGTAGAGGAGCTTATTGGAGTCCCCGCAGCCCACTCCTGTAGTCCCATCTTCTCCACAGACTGAGGTAGGAGCAGAACAGGTTCGAGACCAGCCTGGGCAACTTGAGACTCAGTCTCAACATAAAAGGGCAGGGGCTGTATCTCTGTGCTCCGTGGGTTCAATCTTAGGTACCACAAAGGACAAAGTAAAAAAACTGGGTCACAGGCAGTACTTGGGAAGACCCTAGATGGTGCTTCTGAGCCAGGACGATTTTTTTTTCTTGGACTATCTGACTTGGTTTAGCGACATCTTTAATCGTCCTAACTCAGAGATGGCACCTGATAACCTTGTACAAAAGAGTCAGGATGCTGCTAAATGTCTGGTAGCGTGCAGGACAGCGTCCTTCTCTACCCAAGGAATTAGCTGAGGCAAAGTGTCAGTAATACTGAAGTTGAGGAGCACTGCCATGGTAAAAAGGAGCTTGTGTTTTGCATGAACTGGAATTTAGTGTGTTCGAGTATATTGTCTAACAGCATATTCTGCACCTCACCCCAGTAAACCAGGAGAGCAAAACTTTCTTTTACACCAGCACATTTCCAGCTTGTGGCACAAGTGGCCAGAGAAACAGTAGGTACCCAGTAAATTTTGGTTGATGAATTGAATACAGAATGCTAGGTTAAGTAGGATGATTAAGATAACAGTACCTTGACCTTGAGCCTGGTGTGGTGGTACATCAGTAGTGTGATCCCCACACTAAGGCTGAAACACAAAGATCATAGTCTTGTTCTTTGTAAAGAGAGATTCTTGGCAAGGATTTATCTTCTTTTACATGAAGTCTGTTTCAGGAGCAACCAAGGCCATGGATACAATGTGACAGTATGAGATTTTTCTTAGTACTTGGGATTGAACCCAGGGGTGCTGTTCCACTGAGCTATATCCCCATGCCCTTCTTTTAGTTTTTGTTTTGAAGCTTGGGCTTAAGTGTCCAGGATGAGCTTGAATTTGGCAGTTCTCCCCAGTTTCTTCCCTCAATGCTGGGATTACAAGTGTGTAGCACCACGCCCAGCATGGTGTAAGATTCTTAATGCATTTGTCAGCTGCCTGTATATCCTTTCAAATCTACTCCTGTCTTGATGTGGTTCTCTCAACAGTTGCTGTGTGTGACATTCCACCCTAACATTGTAATTTTTCAAAAGCAGAAAATACTTCTAACTGGCAAAATCCAATAGTTGGTTAGCAATTTAGGAGGTAGAGCCTGGTTGATGAACAAGGGTGAAATGAGAATTGTCTGACTGTCCCTGGTTCTAATTTTGAGGTTTCCAGTTCTGATTGGGGCAGAAACTCTGACTTGGAAGGCAGCTATGTTCACCACTATACCACCAACGCAGGCAGAAACTCTGACTTGATGGTCTTAGTAACTTCCTTCATTTCTTTTTTTTTTTTTGAGACAGGGTCTTGCTTTGTAGTTCAGGCTGGCTCCGAGCTCACTATGTAGCCTAGGCAAGCTTCAAACTCAGCAATCCTCCTATCTCTGCCTCCCGAGTGCTGGGATTACAGGCATGAGCCACCATGCCCGGCACTGTGGTATGTGGTATTGATTGCTGGTGGGTGTGAGTCTCCACGCCCAGCATTGTATGTCGTTTCTGGGGGATCGAACTCAGGACCTTGCGCTTGCGAGGCAGATGCCGGAACCACTGAGCTAATCCTCTAGCCTTCCTTCATTTCTTTTTGTGTTTGACATACATAGGAAGAATGCTGACTAGACACTTGAAGCATTAGTCAACAGTTTTGGCTTTGAACCCTCTTCCTAGTTGTGTGGTTTTCTCCAGTCTAAACCTTTATGTTCTTATTCATAAAATGAGGATATCATACTAACTGCCTTGCTAGGAATGGTGGTATACAACTGTAATCCCAATACTGGAGAGGCTGAGGCAGGAGGATTGCTGTGAGTTCAAGGCTAACCATGTGAATTCAGGGCCACCTGAACTACATAGGGAGACTCTGTCTCAAAAAACAAAACCATAAACAAACAACAAAAAAATATAGTAACTGCCTCATAGGTTGTTGTATTAAATGTGAACTATAATATCTATAAAGTGTGTAGCATTGTGCTTGGTAGGTCATAAAAGTTAAATTTTTTTAACAAATGAATATTTTGGTATTGTAAAGGGTCTTGAATATAGAAATCTAGAATGTTGGGTACTTTTTTCTTCCTTGTCTGCTTCCATTCTGTTCTACTTTTTTAACCATACAAACTGGCCATTTATGTTGCTTCTTGTATACCCATTTCTCTGTTTTACCATAGGACATGTCTGTGTTCTTTAGTTGGTCCTAAAAATCACTACTAGTTGCTCATTTAATTCTGACCTTCATAGGGAAAAGTCAAGAATGATTTAGTCTGTATTGTGGGGGGAGTACTTTTTAAAAATAACTGAGATATAATATACAGATTCTTTTTTTTTTTTTGAGACAGGGTCTTGCTTTGTAGTTTATGCTGGCCCAGAACTCACTATGTAGCCCACCCAGGCTAGCCTTCAACTCAGCAGTCCCCCTGCCTCTGCCTCCTGAGTGCTGGGATGACAGGCGTGAGCCAGCTCGCTTGGCACTGTGGTATGTGGTGCTGATTGCTCGTGGGTGTGAGTCGACATGCTCAGTATTGTTGTATGTGGTTACCAGGGCTCGAACCAGGGGCCTTGCACTTGCTAAGTAAGTGCTGGAACCACTGAGCTAAATCTCCAGCCCCACAAATTCATTTTACGTGCATTATATTTAGTAGATTTTTAGTATATTCTTGAAGTTTTTAGCTATCACCACCATCTAAAATGAAAGAAAGAAAGGAAGGAAGGAAAGAAAGAAAGAAAAGAGAAGGAAGGGAGGAAGAAAGAAAAGAAAGAAAGAAAGAAAGAAAAAGAAAGAAAGAAAGAGAAAAAGAAAAAGAAAAAGAAAAAGAAAAAGAAAAAGAAAGGCAAGATCTTGCTAAATTGCCCAGGCTGGACTTGAACTTCTGTCCTACTTGTTCATATTTACTTGTATATTTTTGTGTGAATACGTATGTTTGTTTCTCATGCGTACGCTGTTATGTTTGTATCTGTATCTGTGATTTCTACATCCATAATGCCAACCAACTGTGGATTGAAAATACATGAGGAAGGGGATTGCATATGTATTGAACGTAGATAGATTTTTTTCCTCATTCCCTAAACAGTATAGTAAGCAATATTTAGATGGCATTTATATTATATTAAGTATTTTAAGTAATCTAGATATTATGATGTGGTGGTGGTAATGATGGTGATGTTTGAGATGAGGAAGAGTCTGTCACTGTATTGTCCAGTCTGGCTCAATGTCTTTGCTCAGGTGGTCTTCCTGCCATAGCTTCCCAGGTAGTTGGGATTACATGCCTACAGCATAGGTGGTACTTACCTCTAGAGTTGATTTAAAAGTTCCATAGGTATTGTATGCAATTATGCCATTCAATATCAGGGACTCGATCTGTAGATTTTGGTATCCATAGAGTTCCTAAAACCAATCCTCTATGGATTCAGATGGATCATGGTATACCTAAGGATAGAATTACTGAGTCATAGAAGTTCTCTTGTCATCTTATTCACAACTCATCTGAATTTGGACAAGCCTGAATCTACTGGGTCTCTATCTTGTTAACCTTTAAAGAAAGAGGTAAAGAAGCTGTTTGGGGGTACTGGGGATTGAACACAAGATCTTTATGCTAGGTACATCCCTAGCTCATTAATTTCTTTTTTTTGTCTTTTGTCTTTTGTCTTTAAGATAGTTTCCCTACATCTTTAAGTTGTCCAGGATAGGTTTGAACTTGTGGTCCTCCTGCCTCAACTTCCCAGTTGTTTGTTTTGTTTTGTGGCCCTGGGGATTGAACCAAGGACCTTCACACTGAGCTATAGCACCACCTACCTCTCCCTTTTGTTGGACTAGAATCTTGCGAAGTTGTGCAGGCTGGACTTCAGTCTTCAGCCTCAGTGATGGGATTATGTTGGGCATCACCAAATCCTACCCCACCACTTCTTTTTTTAACAAAAAAGGATCTTGAGGTCAGGGATTTAGTTCAGTGGTTCTGGTGCCTGCCTTACAAGTACAAAATTACAAATTTGATCTCCGGTACCAAAAAAATAAATGAGTAAATAAAATTTTTAAAAATGAGAACAGAATCTCATTGATTTCCCCTAGCTGGCTTCAAATGAGATTCTTGTGTTTCCTTGTGCTTTCTACGTGCCTGAGATTTCAGGCTTACTCCATCAGGCCTAGCAAGGAAAGGATTTTGTTATTAGGAAAGGAATACTAGTAGGTAGATAATCATCTTGTGCTATCATTAACTTAGCTATAAATTGTCTAGCCATAAATGATACTAGCCATAAATTGAAGCTTTTATTACTGAGGAAAGTTTCTTTCACTTTGGATGTATGTAAAGAAGTGAGATTTTGGAGCATGGTAGCATGTTACAGAAGCAGTGAATTAGTAATCACTAGGTTGTTGTTACTAAGATAAAACTGTAGAGGTCAGTAAAGTATGTTAGAAAATTAGCACTATTTAATCTTTTTCTTTCAAAGTTGAATTAACCCTCTAAAACTTGTTCTGTGAATTGTCCCAAGTTCTTTTGGAGTGCTTATTAATTCTGAGTTTCTAAATTCATATCTCTTAGCCTTGCACGGTGATTTGCAACTTGTAAACCTGTGATCCCAGCTACTCATCATTTTTAGATGAAGAAGCTGAGGCACAGGTATATTAAGAAACTTACCCAAGGTTACACAGCTAATAAATAGCTAACTGGGAGTTTAGTGTGCTCAAGTTCATTTGTTCAGATTTCAAGTCAAATCTGAGTCAGTGCTCTGAACTTCACCCGATTACCTCTCAAGTATGCAAATATACTGTTTGCCATTGCTAGCTATAACTAAAGCTTTTATTTACACGTATAGTAATTAGTCTCTGCTGAATTATCAGCCTCTGCCTTTGGACTCTCTTAAATGTTTTAAGAGATGAAGAAATGGGAAGAAAGCCACGTGTTCCCAGGAAAGTATGGAGTTGTATTTATGACCAAGATTTCTCTAGTATGTGACTTTCATTACTGGAACCTGGAAGTTTGTTTTATGTTAATCATAATTGTGGCTATAATATTTCACTGTTTGTTTGTTTCTTTAGTAAAAGTAATACTATTTTGTAATGTAACAATTAGAAGTGTAGACTGGGGATTTAGCTCAAGTGGTATCGCCCCAACCTTGGATATACAAGGGCCTGAGTTCGATCCCCGATACTGCAAAAAAAAAAAAATCAGAAGTGTTCTGGGATCCATATGGCCTCTATTCATTTCTGGGTTTTCTTTGCTTCCTTTAGAAAGAAGAAGTCAACTCAAAATATCCTATCCTACTTTTCTTTCTGATTGTCTCTCTCCCCTACCCTAGCATCTTGCCATGTAGTTTAGGCTGGCCTCACTTCCAGTGATCCTCCTACCTCAGCCTCACAAAGGCTGGCATTACAGGCCACTATACTGTGGTGTTTTCTTTTAAAAATACTCCAATGAGTAAAGTGGAAGACTACTTCAATACTCTATATAATTGTGAGATTGTAAAATATGTCTTTATTCTTCATCTTGTTTCCTGACATACCCCTAAAATTCTTGTATGCTAATAAGTTGACTGTTGGCTGACTCCTCCCAGGTAGCTTCAGGATAGGGTCAGCTGGTCAGTAGAAAGACAAAGACAGAATTAGAAGGTTGAGGCTTGCATCCCCAACTTCTGGGAAGGGTAGTGGCCAAAGGTTAAATTGAATAGTGATTTAACTAGAATCTTCGTAGTAATAATATAGCTAGTTAGTCAGAAGCCTCCATAAAACCCCAAAAGGACAGGGTTAGGAGAGTATCTAGAAAGCCAAACACGTGGAGGTTCTTAGAAGAATGCCAGTGAAGAGTGCATGGAAGCTCTATACTGTGTCCTGCGTTCCTTGCCCTGTGTATCTTTTTCTGTATCCTTTGTAATATTTACAATAAATCATTACACTTAAAGTGTTTCCCTGAGTTCTGTGAGCTACTCTGACAAATTAGTGGAATCCAGAGAGGAAGGGGTCATGAGAAATTTTTGTTTTTTGCACTACTGGAAATTGAACTCAGCCTCTCACACTAAGCTACATCCTAATCCCTTCCCCCCTCTCCCTTTTGAGATAAGAGCTCATTAAGTTGCCTAAACTGGGCTCAAATTTGTTATTCTGCCTGTCTCCCAAAGTGCTGGATTATAAGCATATGGCACTTATGCCTGGTTATGAACTTTGATATATAGCTAATTGTTCAGAAACATAGATAAAACAACTGGGAGGAGGGTCACAGTCATTATTTGAGGTAGGATAGTCTTGTGGGACTGAACCCCCAGTCTGTGGGATCTGACACTGTCTCCAGGTAGACAGTATCATAGTTGAGTTTATTTAAAAGATACCTAGCTGGAGAAAAAGAAATGAAGGGACCAGAAAAAAAAGAGAAAAAACAGAAGGAAAAATAGGAACAAAGCTTTCTTTTTTTTTTTTTGAGACAGTGTCTCGCTTTGTAGTTCAGGCTGGCCCTGAGCTCACTATGGTGCCCAGGCAAGCTGCAGCGAACTCAGCAATCCTCCTCTCTCTGCCTCCTGAGTGCTGGGATTACAGGCATGAGCCACCACGCCCGGCATTGTGGTATGCGGTGTTGGGCGTGAGCCACCACGCCCAGCATTCTATGTGGTTACCGGGATCGAACTCAGGATCTTGGGCTTGCAAGACAGGCTCCGGAACCACTGAGCTAACCCTCCGGCCCGGAACAAAGCTTTCTTACAGTGTAGGAAATAGGGTGAAGGGAAGGGGGAAATGGGAAAAAAGAGGTGGGATGTATCATTACATTCCCTGTATGTATGTATCATTAAATTCCCTGTAATGAGCATTACCATTATATATACATAAAATGTACCAATAAATGTTTTGCTATTAAAAAACAAAGAAGTGGCCAGGAATTTAGCTCAGTGGTTCCAGAGCCCTGCCTCACAAGTAAATCCCTGGTACAAAACAACAACCACAACAAGGAGCTGCTGTCTTCTGCAGAACTGCCTGTGTGATGTGTGAGGGAAACACCCTCCACTCCCAGTCTAGCGTTGGAAGCTGTTTTAAGAATGCACATACTTGTGCTGGGCGTGGTGGCTCACGCCTGTAATCCCAGCACTCAGGAGGCAGAGACTGGAGGATTGCTGAGTTCAAGGCTTGCCTGGGCTACATAGTGAGCTCAGGGCCAGCCTGAACTACAAAGTGAGACCCTGTCTCAAAAAAAAAAAAAAAAAAGAATGCACATACTGAAGTATGAAAAAACTGAGTTTGTTCATTCATGTAGCCTCAGATGAGTTTGACAGTTTTAGCTGAATGGGAAATGAGTTACAAGAAATTAAGATACTGGAGAGTTCTGACGGGTCATGTTTTAACTTTCCAGTTATTACCTAATTTTACATGGCC
>PVIC010015830.1:0-24696 GCA_004025085.1 Thryonomys swinderianus
TTTTTTTTTTTTTTTTTTTTTTTTTTTTTTTTTTTTTTTTGAGGCAGGGTCTCGCTTTGTAGTTCAGGCCGGTCCTCAGCTCACTATGTAGCCCAGGCAAGCCTGGAACTCACCAATCCTCCTGCCTCTGCCTCCTGAGTGCTGGGATTGCAGATGTGAGCCACCACACCCCTGGCAATAATTTCCCCTTAGTAAATGCAGCTGATTGCTAGCTTTAATTACATCCTCACAGCCTTTCTTGCTTTTGTTCCTTTAGTACCTGGCATTGAATAATCCAGTCTCCAGAAACTTGGAGGAAGGCTACCTTTCAAATTTTGCCTTCTGGGCCAAAGATTTAGCTCAGTGGTTTCATTGCCTGCCTTGGAAATGCAAGGCCCTGAGTTCAATCCCTGGTAACCACATACAATGCTGGGCGTGGAGACTGATGCCCACCAGCAATCAATACCACATACCACAGTGCTGGGCCTGGTGGCTCATGCCTGTAATCCTAGCACTAGGGAAGCAGAGGCAGGAGGACTGCGGAGTTCCAGGCTTGCCTGGGCTACATAGTGAGCTCAGGGCCAGCCTGAACTACAAAGCCAGACCCTGTCTCAAAAATAAATAAAAAATAAAAAATAAAAAATAAATTGCCTTCTGTGAAAGATACATAGGACAGACTACCCTAAGGGAGAGACCTGTGCTGTACCACTTTGACAACTCTTGTTTTTGTTTTCTGCTGTGCCCCAGTCTACTTTTCATTCACATGAACAAAACACTTGAGAACATCAGTTTAAAGGAGGAAAGATTCAATTTTGCTCATGGCTTCAGGGGTTTGAGTCCATGGTTGGCTGGCTTTAATGTAGAAATGTCTTAGGAGCTGGTTGAAACAGAGAGCCCACAAAGAATGGCAGAGAGAAAGGACCAAAGGCCAGATCTGGTTTCCAGTAAGACACTCAAGACTAATTCAGAAACACCTGGGAATATGTTTTACTAATTCGCTAGGTGAGTCTCAGAACACCAAAGTGAGAAACTACTGATTTTTTGGCACTTGCTATTATTTATTTCTATACATTTGTAAATAGCCTTCCAAAACTGAATTGTCAGCATCAACTGAGTCTTACTCAGAAAGTTTTTCTTTGTTGTTGTTGTTTCAAAAGTTTGAATTACTGACAAAAATAAAGTTCTGGAATTATTCATCTCTATTTTGTTTTTGAATTTCTCATAATAAAAGGTCCACTAAATCTCCACTAAAGTCTTACTGTAAATTAATCTTGAAAAACAGGCAGCTTAGATATCTTAGAGGTGCTAATTTTGTACAGAAATGAAATGCAAATGTCAGCACTGACACTTGAAAGGATACAGATTTCTCGGTAATGAGAGAAGCAGCTGTTACAATAAAATTATTGAAAAAGTAAAGTATTCCATTGTGCCCTACAGTCCCTAATTCATTACAATAAAAACCCCAGAGTTCACTGTTTTTTAAGCACATAGGAGAAATTCTTTTAAATAATGAGATATGACCTAAAGACATACTGTACTAGACATTTAAATTAATCTAAGATGTAAAAATAGTCACACTTTATTAGTGAGCACAATGAACAGAGAGCTCAGACAAATGTGTTTATTTTTCAATTATACACTTTCAGAGATGTTATTAAATTTTGTGCTTTATAAGTTTTAAACTCAAACAGGTGCCCTACTTCTTCTGACAGTACAAATTCACTGATAGAATATAGTCTTTGGAGACAGACCTGGACCCAAATCTGGGTTATCACTTAGTAAAATGTATCCTATGCAATTTATCTAATTTTGTACATCACTTTTTCATCTGTAAAATAGTAACTCTGTAACATATTAAAGAATACATCACATTTCTTTCTGTCTAGTGTTTAGTAAGTGCTGAAATGATGCATTATTGTCATCAAAAACACCAGAAAGAGTATAGAAAATTAGAGCAGACAAAACAAGCCTGTAGAACTAGGAAAAATAAAGTCTTTGAATAACTTTTACAAAAAGAGTCACATTGCAGTATTGGTCAGTCTGTTGAATAGTGGATTTTCTAATTGTAGTGGTGTCAGGCACAATAAAGCTGTCTTACACAGAAACATGAGCCCACAAATGTACTTAAAGGGAGGAAAGGTTTATTTTGATCCATGATCTCAGTCCACAGTTGGTAGGTTCTATTTATTTTAGTCTGATGTGATAAAGTACATCACAGTGAGGAGTGGGACAGGGCAAAGCTGCTCACATCATGGTGGTGGTGGTGGCTTGGAACATGGAATGAAGAAGTTGGGGCCAGGTCACATTATCACATTCAGGCTTACTCTCCAATGATCTAATTCGTTGCAACAAGGCCCTACCTCTCAAAGGCTTTGCCCTCTCCCAACAGCACCAAACACCAGTACCCGAGTCTCCAATATACTTATCTCTGAAGGACAATTCAGATACACACAAATTTAATATACACAGCTATAATCTGGTTTAACTCTGCTGTCTCACAATCAGATTTAATTGGTAGACCAGTTAGACTTGCAGACTGAACATATTTTCAACCTGGAAACCAAAATACTTCATTGCAAAACAGCTATTTAATGGAATAAATTAGATGGAGCCTTAATTTTAAAAAAAAGTTTTAGAAATGACCTGAAAGAATTATTGAGTAAATAAAACACAGCCATTTTTAAATGTCACATATCTTAAAATCATGGGACTGGAAATAATCTTCATGACTTGGTAGTATAGTCACATTTCTGACAAAAGCTTTGACCTCATACATAACCCATCTTCTACTTTTCAAAACTAGTTCAGGGACAGACAAAGCATCATAGTGAATCCCATTTTAAATTGCCTGTAAAGTTGGAATCATTTCTGGATCAAATTTCATTCATCAGATACTATTGAAATATTCAAAACATTATTTTATCTATATCTACTATCTATACATGCCCCCCTTTTTTTGAGAGAGAGTCTTGCTTTGTAGTTCAGGCTGGCCTTGAGCTGACTATGTAGCCCAGGCAAGCTTCAGACTCACCAATCCTCCTGCCTCTGCCTCCTGAGTGCTGGGATTACAGGTTTGAGCCACCATGCCTGGCACTGTGGTGCGTGGTGCCAGGGATCAAACTCCGGACCTTGCACTTCCGAGGCAGGCACCAGAACCACTGAGCTAAATACTCAGCCCTATATGGCCCCTTTACGAAACACATTTATCCTATCATCAACATTACAGAAGATGATAAATTTGATGTAAGTGACTGCCAACAATATCATTAGAAGTGTAAATTAGTTAAATAACTTCAATTTTCTTTTTGATAAACAATATCCATTTGATTAATATATATTTTGATAACATAATGCATGCATTCTTTTTGGGGTTTTTTTGTTGTTGTTTTTTGTTTGTTTGTTTTTGGTGGTACAGAGGATCAAATTCGGGCCCTTGTGTTTCCAAGATAGGATAATGCATGCATTCTTTATAGGTATTCAAAATATACCAATTGAGTAACATTCAGCTGATTTATTGGGTTGGGTAAACAGCAGTTAATTTTCAACACAAGAAAGGAATGTTTGGTAGAAGAACATAATTTCACGATGATGAGTCATGTGAAAATACTGGAACTCAGTTGTCAAACATTCTAAATCCTGTTAAGTACATCAAAAATCTTCAGTGGCTAGGAATTCATTGAATTTGGTTGTGTCACAAAATTAGCTAAAAAAATGTTTCAAGCAATTAGGATTTTTGTCAATCCATGAATTTACCATTCTGTTTGTTACTGGAAACAACTCAAAGTGTTCAAAGAATTCATTATCATGAAAGACACATATGTCAGCAGAGGAGACAATGCATAGTAGAAAGAAAACTTAAAATTAGAATGTCCTGAATCTTTAGGCCTTTATCCTATGAAATTTTGACTTTTGAGTGAGTTACTAGAGAACTGTAATTCTCAGATTCCTTAATTCTAAAACAAAAATTATACTATGTTCCTTAATTCATAATTTATTTCAAGCTTGGGTGCCCTAATAGTTTTAAATGTGTTGTGTAAGCTATAGAATTCTAAATAACACAAACTGTCATTTTATCTTAATTATACTTTAAAGAAATGCAATTCTATAATGCATGAGGCCGATTATACCTATATTTTGAGTTAGATTCTAAGAAGACATTGAAAGTAAGAAAATCTATAATCTATAGAAGAAATCTATAATGTCTTTAAATCCACCTAAGAATGACAATGATTAGAGATATACTGAAATTGAACAGAGAGCCAAATAGTAGTCAAGTGAAAAGACAGAGTCATTGCAAATATTTGAAGATTTTGTCCAGGTGCACTGGCACTTGCCTTTAATTACACCTACTCAGATGGCTGAAATAGGAAGACTGAGTTCCAGAGCCAGCCTAGGCAAATCAGTAGACACTATCTCAAAATGAAGATAAAATAAGATGAGAAAATTAGATAATATGAAATGCTAGGAATATAGAGAATTGGCATAATATGAATTAGGCCCTGGTTTCACCCCCAATCCTGAAAAAGCATTAACATTTGACTCAGTAATATTTATAGGATGGCTTGCTAACCTATAATGCAGAAAAAGATATGCACATGTTTTGACCCCATTGATTCAATGTCTCCTGGGAAAACATTTTCCACTCTAACTCTTTAATTAGTCTTGTATTTGCCTGTGTTAGAGATTAAATGATAACTTGATCTTCCATGAATTGAAAAGGGCAAAATTCACAGGAGACATCTTCCCAGACTCTAGTTACTAAAGTTATTACTGACCAGCAAACATAAACAGAATAAAAGGTGTACTTTTTTGATATTGCATGAATCTAGATTATTTTGGATAATATTTCTGTTTAACTAGGCATATAAGGGGTATAAATATGTAAAACTGAAAGTACTGTCATATTTGTGAACTTCATCTTTCCTTTTTGTTTGCTTTTAGAAAGGTTTATAAGTACTATCTTGACAACTGAGTTAGAAGTCATAATTCATCACAATGCAAAAGTATCTATTTAAACATGACTAAGCACTTGGCAGATGAATATTATGGAACAGGTTTTATGAAATTGCTCAACTTCCTCTGTACTACAAATTGCTCATATGCATTTAGAAAAAATCTCAATCATATTGGCTGTGAAGTAGCCACTGAGTCCCAGAATGGGGATTTGGAGCTCATTGTTGACTGTTTGTTATACAAAACAGACCAACACATATCCTGTGTTGCTAAACTACAGAACATCTGTACGTGGAATACTGTGTGCTCTTATAGTC
This sequence comes from Thryonomys swinderianus, assembly GCA_004025085.1. NCBI lineage: Eukaryota > Metazoa > Chordata > Mammalia > Rodentia > Thryonomyidae > Thryonomys > Thryonomys swinderianus. The sequence continues at coordinate 5,250 of PVIC010015830.1, forward strand.
ACTGGGCCACAAGAAAAACATGTAACAGTGGAGAGGAGTAACAATGATCATAGAATAAAAACCAGCTTTAGAAAAACAAATTTTTTTGGCTTTTCATTAAATTCTTATTGAAAAATTTATACAAAGTATTGACATACAGGTATGTACCATATAGGAATGTACCAGATGTAAGGGCCATAGAATTTCACTAGTTAATTGTACTTACATCAACTAAATTGACCTAGGACTTGTGGTGCTCAGAACCATTCCAAGGGTTGGTAGTATCTGAGGGTCATGAAATCAGCTCCCATTTTTCTGGCAGCTATCTGTGTTCTGTATAAGAAAAATTCTCCATCAGTAAGTCCCCACATTGTTAAGGGTTATTTTTGTTTTTTTTTCAATATTCTATGTACACTTTTTTTAAATTTGGGAAACAAAGTTATTCAATGATGAATTAAAATTCAAGTACATGATTTCCCTGTCATCTCTGACTGTGGAAAATAAGTCATTTGTTACATTTCAGTATATCCCAAGAGTTTTACACCCCAAATTACCTTTCTTATATTTAGAAAGATAGCTTTGTTTGCCATATGTTGAGGTGTTCTGTTCCAAGAACCTGGATTAAGAGAAACTCTTTGACCCAAATATGAAAAAGATAATTCTATTATTTCCTAAAAGTACAAAAGCTTCTGAGGATTCAATCTTGACATTTTTAGTCTCAGAGTGAACCAATTGTTTTTTTTTTTTTCTTATAAATGAGTGGTATATTTCTATGAGGTGATAGATTCTCCAAACTCAAACATCATTGCCTAGCTTAGTCTTTCCAACATCTGTCAGCACATTCATCCAATGTATTTGGACAGAGATATTTCCACTCTAGGATTCATCCTGAATCTCATTCTTGAATCAAGAACCATATTTTGGCCACAGAATAATCCAAGTGAACCACCTGCCTTGGTCAGGTAGGCAGACCCAGGATGCCAGGGTGATGAAGAGACATAGTATCTTGTGTGTCTCTTTCCAGGGTGGCAATTATCATCTTGACACAGGAGTTCTGGAATCAGGATTCAGACATGCTGGGATTACAGGCATGAGCTACCACATCCATTCTCTAGGTTCTTGTTATGTAAAATATAGGGTGGGTTAAGCAAAACAGTTCTTGTTAAAATCATGCAAATTTATTTTCCACGGGAGCTCGCGTGATCTAATTCTGAGAACAAGGATGATTAAATAAGATAAGTTTGAGGCAGAGTCCTGTCACTGATTCTTATCAAATGTACAACTGTATAGTCTTTTGTCTTTCATCTCTGAATCTGTTTCTTCACCCAAAAACTGATGAACATGTCAAATTGTTTGACATTTCAATGTGATGACATTGTTTGAGTTTCAGAAACTTTACAGAAATTCAGTAAATACCATTATAATATTTTCACATAAAATAAACAAAATAGTATTATTATTGAACAGTAGAGTGTATTTTAATTTTATAAATAGTTTAGGAAGCATGATTATAAATATGATAGGATACATCCTTGGTATGTTTGAAAGAGATTTTGAGGTACATATTAAAGGAAATAGGAAACTATCATTTTTTTTTCTTTTTCTTGGCTTCAATTAAATAATTTTTATACGGCAGTCAGTGAGTATTGCAGAGGTGTAAGAGAAGTCGATTAACATTTCAGAACTGTCAGAAACACACATTATGCAAAAGGGATTTTCATAATTTTTTTAACTAAACATTATGTTGATCACACATTAAGTGCTCTGGTTTCTTAGAGCAATGATGATGAGGATTTTGCACCATATATGTGAATGTTGGAAATGACTAAGCCAAAAATATAGAGAGGTTCGTCAAAAACCTTGAAGTCGAAATTTCATTTGACCCAGCCATACCCTCCTAGGTATCTTTTGAAAGAATTTAAAACATTGTATTCTAATGACACATAAATGTTCATGTTTATAGCACTACAATTTACAAAATTAAAAAGGTGGAAGTGGTGTATATGTCCTTTGACAGATGGATGGAGAAAGAAAAATGTATTTATCCACTGTGGAATATTATACTACCACAAAGATGGATAAATTTGAGTCATTTGCAGGAAGATATACACACCTTAAAACTATATTTTAAGCCAGGAGTGGTGGTAGCTCATGCCTATAATCCCAGCACTTGGGAAGCAGAGACAGGAGGATTGCTGTGACTTTGAGCCCAGCCTGGGCTACATAATGAGCTCAGGGCCAGCCTGAACTACAAAGTGAGACCCTGTCTCAAAACAAAACAAAACAGAATTCTATTTTAATTGACTATTGGTACATTTTATATACACGTTATGTTCACATTCAGCATTGAGAATTTGTACCTGTACATGACACATCTTGATTCTCATTTTCCCCTTCCCCCTCCCCTCCCTACAACCTGTACCACCAATACGCATAATCTTTGTTTCCTTATTTTTACAATCAAATTTTTTCTGTTCCTTCTTTACTTTCCCCTACCTATCCTTTCCATTTCCTTTTCATGTTTTCTTCCTATTTCACATTACCTGGCATACACTTTGGTATTCATTTACATCGTCAGTTTTTTATACTAGAGAAAAGATATGATTCTGATATATCCATGTCTTATTTATTTCACTTTTGAGTATGTCCTCAAGGTACATCTATTTGAGTATAAATGACTCAAATTTGCCATGCTTTATGGCTGAGTAATATTCCATTTTATTATAAAGCACATCTTTGATATATATTGAGAAAGGTGGGAAAGTAGGCACCAATCCCTTACGTTATTTATTTAAAATATACAGAATTAGCAAGTTAGCAAATTGATTAAATAAACACTTCTTTTTTATCCAGTCTCATGTTGATGGGCATTTAGACTGTTCATGCCATTTTGTAATCATAAACCTACCTGGTATAAATATGGGTGCACACATGTTGTTGTGGTATGAATCATTTAATTCTTTCCTATATATAACTAGCAGGGTGTTCTTGAACCTCTGCTTGCTGGACGCCTCGTGGATTGCCTTGCGGGGCAGGTATGCCTGGACATGGCTCTCCACCCAGAGCTCAGTGCAGACAGGAAGCGGCCCAGTTCAGAAGTGCAGCTCAGGTAGGTGGCCCAAGGAGGGGGGAGCTGCGGGCTGTCCTGGGAGAATTCCAGGACACAGTACTCTTGCAGGGGTCCAGGAGATGATGCTGATGTCGCCCAGCCTGGCTGTGCCCAGTGAGTGGAAGAAGCTGGTCTGGTGGTCCTCAGGGCTCGTGAAGAGGTCTCCACAGTGATTACCAGACAGCAGGGGACTACCCCGTGGACACGGCCTGCAGAGGTGCTGCATCCAAGCGGCCATGGCAGTCTCTCTTGGGGCTCAGCTCCAGGCAGGGCCGGTCAGTCAGAATGTACTGGAAGGCCTGGAGCTGATCCGTGGTGTTGGAACTCCCGGAGTGACTGCACAGCCCCTCCCCCCCATGTTCAGCGCCAGCAGGGGATGACGTCATTGCGGTCGGGGTACTGGTAGAGGTTACCATTGCTGGGCACCACGAAGCAGGTCTTCCACTGGTCCTTGCCAAGGTATGAAGTGCCCGCCTTGCAGTACAGCACACCTTCTTTGGTGACGGCACCCTCGTGGGATGAGAAGTGGGCGGACACTGGCCCAGGGACTCATCCACGGGGTCTTACCAGGGCACGAGCCTGTAGAAATGCAGTCACAGTGGACGCCTCACACTTGGATTACTGGGCCAAAAAATTGGCCAGCGCCAGCTTCTCCATGGTGGTGTCAGTCAGAAGGTTGGGCTAGGGTGGCTCCCAATAGCTTTTGATCATGGCTGACTTCAGAGTGGCCAAGAACTCAGCCAGGGCCATGTCCGCATTGTCCAGCAAGAACTGCCTCCTGCAGATGGTGCACACCAGCTTCACTGTCTGCTGGTTGAGGCCGACCAACACATAGTCAAGTTCATTCTGAGAAACGGCCTCTTCTACCAGGTATGGCCTCTATGTGGCCCCTTTTCTCGGCAAGTAGACAGAACAGCCGGTGAGCAGGACGTACAACAGCTACAAGGTGTCCTCCGTGTGGCCGGGGCCCATGCGGATCACTCTGGACAGTTGCTCCTCATTTTCCCGGAACACATGGCTCATCAGATGAGACAACAGGAAGTGACTGTTGTCTCCACGGAACTCCGAAGAGTGAGTCCTTTGAGAAGGTTCCCCTGGTCCTCAGTGCTGCTCAGACACCTGGGCTGGTCTCGCTTCAGCGGGCAGGGAGCCTCCTTTATATGTGGCTCATGCTTGGGTCCAGGCTCTTTAAGGGCCAGGGGCGGCTGTGGGTCCTTTTCCTGGGTCTCTAGCCCCTGAGCCGTCCTCGGCGCCTGCTCGAGGAGCCCAGGTGTCTGCCCCTCCCCTCTTATTCCCTCTTCCTCTTGGCCAGCAGCTGCAGGGCCACAGGAATGTGCAGAGGTTGGCCAAGCCCTGAAAGCTCATGGTTGCAGCCACTTGAGGAAACAGTGCTTGGACTCTCAACAGTAAAGCAGTAGGAGTCCATGAGGCTGGAAGCCCTCACTGAAGTCCCAAAATGGTGGTTTCTCCGGGGCCTCCCCCACACAGCCCGTCCAAAAGGACTGATCTGGGGCTCAACATGGGAGCCCCAGGGGCTGGGGCCTAGTTGCCCGTGGAGCTGGTCGATGACCCTCCTCAGGGGCTGTCCCAGGGGCTCCATGGAGGTGTGCTTCTCCGCGTGGAGCAGCAGGCCCACTCCTCTCGGCAGTGCTGGCAGCAGCTTCGCCTTCCCCACTGGAGACCAAGCTGGTGTCCGGTGGCTCCTGCCCAAGGCCCAGGCTGCTGGCCAGGCCTTCGCCATCCCCAGGCCTGGTACCTGTCTGCTGGCTGGAGACTAAGCAGAGCGGACTTGCCTCCTCATCTGGTCTGATCTACTTCCTCTTGCCAGTCTTCCTTTTCTTAGTGGCTCTAATGACTTCGTGCTCCCAGGGCTCTAGGACCCGGGGCTCCCTCTTTTCCTGGGACGTGCTGGGCACCGGGTGCTGTCACAGGAGGACACAGTCTCAGTCTGCTCCTCATTGAAGGGGTTGTGGCACTGACTGGGGCTCCTGCTGGTCACGTTACTGCTGTCGGTTTGTAGACGGTGGAGTGAGGGCTGGTGACAGCATCCGTGGGGTCTCCGTCCTCACTAGATGGAGTGATGACACTGTCATCCCATTCCAGGCTGATGGAGGTGACGGAGCTGAAGGAGTTGTGGATCATTCCGTGGATATGGTCCGACGTGGGGAGGCGGTCTTTAAAGTCCAGCCGCTTCGAAGGTTTATAGTAGGCAGGCGTGTAGGGCCCAGTCCAAGTGACAGGCATCCAGCTGCAGGTCGAAAGGAAGGACCTCCAGCCCAGACACCAGGGTAGGGAAGAGAGTCAGGTGATCATAGGGGCAGAGCAGGCCATTTGTGACTAGTAGCTGTGCGGTAGCCCCAGGTTCTCAGGTAGCTCTCCAAGGAGCTCTCATTGACGGCCAGGTTCAGCCAGGCCCAGCCGGGCCCCAGGTCAGTGGCCACGTGCCATAACACCTTGATCTGCTTGACGGCATCTCTGAGGGTGAAGGGCACCTTGGGCACCCAGTGGCCAGCAAGCAGGTCTTATGGTCCATATAGCAGCATGTTGCACAAGTGCTCGCACAGGCGCTGCAGGACCTGTCGTGGTCTGGATGACGGGAGTCTCATCCTCATGTGCAAAGAAGTAGCTGTGCAGTTTCTTCACCGACAGTAAGATGTTCTCCAGGCCCCGGTCCTTCACCTCCCGCAGCTCCACCGGGTCTGCTGCCAGCTGTGGTGTGCGGGGGCTTCGGGCTCCATGGTGCCTTCTATGTGGCCTGGACCTGCCTCCTGCTGGCCGGCCCCTCACTCCGCAGGGCCTGTGGGCTCCAAGCGTAGGGCAGGGAGCTCAGATGCTCATTTTTGAATTGTCTTTACATTTTGGAGTATTGATTTTTTAAGTCCTTTCTCTGACAAACAGCTGCCAAAGACTCTCATATTGTAGGTTTTCCTTTTGCTCTTTTGCTGGCTTATCTTGCTGTGCAGAAGCTTTTCAGTAAGATGAGGTCTCAGTTGTTCATTCTTTCTGCTAGTTCCCATGCTACTGAGGTTTAGTTCACTAAGTCTTTCCCTAAGCCAATGTTTACCTAAACTCTTTTCCAGCAGGTTTAGTGTTTCTGTTTTAGTATTTAGGTCTCTAATCCACTTTGATTTTAGTTTGGGAAAAGAGATAGGTCTAGCTTTAATCTTTGGAAAATTGAAACCCAGTTTTTCCAGCACCATTTGTTGAAGAGGCTATCTTTCCTCAACTGAGAGTTTCACTCCTTTATCAAAGAAAAGGTGGCTTAGTATATTTGGGGTTGTTTCTGGTCTCTCTAGACGGCTCCACTGATCTTCAGTCTGTTTCTTTGCCAGTACCACGCTGTTTTATCACAGTGGCTTTGTAGTTAGTTTCAAGGTGGGTATTGTTATAATCCCTAGCATTATCTTGTTGCCTAGCATTGGTTTTACTCTTCTAGAACTTTTGTGGTTCCCACTGAAGTTTTGTATTATTTTTTCCTGCTCTGTGTAATATGCTGCTGGAATTTTAATCAAGATTGGATTGAACATATATAGAGTTTTGGCAGTATGACTGACAATTTTGGATTTTCCTCTCCAGGCAAAAGAGATGTCTTTCCATTTTCTGATATCCTCTTCAATCTCATTTTTCAGAATGCTGTAGTTTTCAGAGTAGAAGTCTTTCACCTGTTTTATTTTAGATTGATTCATGGATATTTCAGCTTTTAAATGTTATTGTGAAAGGAATTGATTACCTGATTTATTTTTCATTAAGTCCATTTTTTTGTATACACAAAGACTATTGATTTTTTGATTGTTGATTTGTATCCAGCTTTGGTACTAAATCTGGTGATTAAGTATAGCCATCTTTTCATTTTCAGAATATTCTATATAGAGTATTGTCATCAGAAAAAAATGACAGTTTAACTCCTTCCTTCTCTATTTTATTCCTTTCATTTTATTTTATTTTTATTTTTCCCTCTTTTGTGTGGCTAATGTTTCCAGCATTATATTGAGCAGGAGTGGTGATAGTGGACATCCTTGTCTTGTTCCTGTTCTTAATATGAAAGATTTCAGTTTTTGATGATTTAATGTGACTTTAGCTATTGTTTTTCTCATAAATAGCTTTTATCAGTTTGTAAAAATACCATTTACTTCAACTTTCTGCAGGGTTTTAATCATGAATGGTTTTGTCAAGTGCTTTTCCTCCATCTATTGAGATGACCATTTGTTTTGTGTCCTTCAGTCTATTAATGTAGTATATTATATTTATTGATATATGTATGCTAAACCATCCTTGCATCCTGGGATGAATTCAGCTTGGTGAGGGTGTGTGATCTTCTTGATGATCCTCTGTGTTATTTATTGGTATATTATTGATATTTTTGTATCAATTTTAATTATGGGAATTGGCCTGTAGTTTGCTTTTTTGACTGGGTCTTTCTCTTCTTTTGCCATAAATGTAGTGGTTGCTTCCAAGAATGAATTTGGGAGTATTACTTACTTTTCAATTTTATTAAAGTTTTTGAGTAGTAGCATTAGCTCTTCTCTTAAAGTTTTATAGAATTCAGGAGTAAAGCCATCAGGACCTGGATTTTTCTTTGTCCATAGGTTTTTAATTACATTTTCAATTTCAAATATTGATATTGGGTTTAGCATTTTTATATCTTCTTTGTTTAACTTTTTAAGTTCATATGTGTCTAAGAATCTGTCCATTTGTTCTGTGTTTTCCATCTTATTGGACTACAAGTTCTCCAAGTAGTTGTTCATTATCATCTGAATTTCTGATGCATTTGTAGTGATTCCACCTTTTTATTCTGGATTGCATGGATTTGAGCTTATTCCTTCATTTTTTTTGATAAGGTTGGCTAAAGAACTTCTCAGTTTTATTTATTCTTGCAAAAAGTCTTCAATTCATTGAGTTTTTCTATTATTCTATTACTTCCCATTGCATTAATTTCTGCTCTAATCTTTATAATTTCATGCCTTATATAAGCTTTGAGTTTGTCTTGCTCCTCTTTTTCTAGTAGCTTGAGGTTCAGCATTAGGTTGTTTATTTGAGCTTGCTCTGCATTCATAGTACAGGCATTTACTGCTATGAATTCTCCCTCTTGGTACATTATGTCCCATCAATTCTTTTTTTTTTTTTTTTGAGACAGGGTCTCGCTTTATAGTTCAGGCTGGCTCTGAGCTCACTAAGTAGCCCAGGCAAGCCTCGAACTCAGCAATCCTCCTGTCTCTGCCTCCCGAGTGCTGGGAGGGTCTCGTTTTTGTAATTCAGGCTGGCCCTGAGCTAACTATGTAGCTCAGGCAAACCTCTAACCTAAATGCTGGGATTACAAACTTGAGCCAAGGAGAGCCTGGCATTTGTGGTATGTGATACTGATTGTCAGTGGGTGTGAGCCACCACACCCAGTAGTGTTGTATGTGGTTGCCAAGGATCGAACCGGGGACCTTGCCCTTGCTAGGCAGGCATCGGAACCAGTGAGTTAAATCTCCAACCCTGTCCCATAAATTCTTGACCTTGTATTGGCATTATCATTTAACTATAGAAACTGTTTAATTTATTTTTTAATTTTTTTTCTGTAATCCATTGATTGCCAAGGAGAAAGTTATTCAATTTCCATGTGTTTTTGAGATTCTTGAAATTAATTTTGCTATTTATGTCCAATTTCAAGGCACTGTGGTCTGGCAATATCAGGGGATAACTTCAATTCCTTTGCATTTACTTAAACATGCTCTGTGAACTAGCATGTGGTCTATTTTGGAACATGACCCATGAGCAGCTGAGAAGAATGTATATTCTGACTTCATAAGGTGAAATATTCTAGACATCTATTAAATCCATATGCTCAAAAGTTTGCTTCCATGCAAGTATTTCATTATTGAATTTTTGTCTAGTCGATTTGTCTATTTGTGACAGTCGGGTATTGAGTTTCCCTACTACTATTGTATTAGTGCTTATCTGGCTTTTCAGGTCTATTAATATTTGTTTTATATAGTTGGGTGCAGTAGAATTTGGTGCATCAATATTTACAAATGCTTAAGTCCCAGTACTTCCGTCTCACTTATTCACTGTACAGGGACGAGGAAATGGTGTCTCAGGGTGCTCCTCCCCACATGTTGGTCACATGAGAAGTCAGGGCCCAAGCCCCTCTCCCATGCAGGTCTTCCGGGAGCTCAGAGCCTGAGTGCTGTGGAGAAGGCACGCCAGTCCTGAGCCAGCGGTCTGACTGAACGGGAGGAGCCCCTCCTCAGCAGAGGCAGAAAGTAGAGGGAGTTTCTGAGAGATCTTCCTCCTTAATACTGTAATGTTAAGTAAATGAGATATACAAGCTTAAGCATCACATAGCTTCTTTTCTATGAAAACTACAAAATATAAAAGAATAACAAAATAAACTATAGGAAATAGGGAATTAAGAAAAATGAAAGGGTTAAGAGCTGGATGGAGAATAAGGGAAAAAGGGACAAAAATGAATCACCTATAGATGCAAATGAGCTCCAGAAAGTATGACAGTTTTTGTAGAATGGGAAGTTTCTAAAGGAAATTTGGGGTGGGAATGTAATGAGGGGAAGGAATAAATATGATTCTGAAAGAAAATAAAAGAGCATGTATATAGGGGGTGGGGAGGTGTGGGTGGGTAGAGATATGGGTAAAAATGACAATTAACTTGTGTTATATATTGGTACAAATCCCCCGATGTTATGTGTGATTGTGAGATGTATATAAATTGTACCAATAAAGAATTAAAAAAATGAATGAAAATTTGCCGTGTATGTGTATCAACTCTCTATGAGGAATATAGTTGTGATATAGTACAAACGTGCTTCTAAAAACCTTTTAAAACTTATCCCCTTGATTAAGAGCAACAATCTAAACTTTGTTTGTCCACAAGTAATCATTATGGTCATTTCTTACTTCTTAATTTTTCTCTTTAAAAATACCTACATACTTTGGTTTTCCTAGCGAAGCTCAACTTTTTGAAGGTGTACTTTAAGGATACACTCATAAGTGAAATAAAAATGTCACAGACGTGTAAATATCGCATCATTCTCTGACATGAAAAACTGAAGATGTAAATGAGTTCTAGAATGCATGATGGATATTGGGAAATAGTTAATATTCAAAGGGAAATGGAGTTTAGTTATAAGTAATGAGGGGAAAGAAAAATGAGATGGTAAAAAAGGAAACAAAGCTTATGTACATAGGGATGGGAGTTGTAGGGGGGTAGGGGAAGGAGAAAAATGAGAATTAAGTCATGTCATATAGCGGTGCAAATTCTCAATGTTGAATATGATCGTGATGTTTATATATAATATACCAATGAAGATTTAAATTTTTAAAAAATAAGGCTTTGGCACATGGCTTCCTAAAATTATAGAGCTGTTTAAACTTAACATACTTATATGATTTCCACAATAGAATTCAAGGTATAAAGATTAGAGAATAACTTGCTGTCCTCTTCTAGTCCTGATTTATAAAGTAAATCATTCCTCTCTTGAGAATGAGAATACTTAAAACTCTCTACTATATAACCAGCTACTAATACATCTAGATTCTTATATTCCTAAATAAAAACTGTACTTTCGCATGGAAACTAGCTAAGGAAATCATTTTATTATGCATAACTGTCCAAGTAGCTATCATGTTTCTTTTGGGGGCTTCTGTTATTTCACTGGACTTTGACACATGTTTCTGGGCAGAGTGCTGTTTGAGTTTTATTTTTTAAACTGATATAGATTTACTGTTCTTCCTTATCAAACAAATATAGGCTGAGTGCCTCATAAGAATGGCTAAAAAAAACCCATGAGTATTTCATGTTATTGTTGACTTTGATTCTCAGTTTTCTTTTTTTATAGGAAGGCCTTTACATGTAATGAGAGTTATGAAATATAAAAAAAATCTGGATGATTTCAAACATGTAAGACATACATAAAGAACTTAATAAAGAAAAATATTCCCCAGTATATTGATTTCAAGGTAATTTTTGTATTTTATGTGGGGTTTTTCACAAATTATTATTCAGGATGCAAAATTTTGCAATTAAAACTAAAAAAGTCAAGAAAAAAATCTATGTAAGAATCCCAGAAATTGTTAGACATTTAGGATGCTATAGTCTCATTATGATTAGAAGAGTCTATGAAGCAACTAATTTATTGGCTAATTTTGATTTTTAGATAAAATAAAGATGCTCTTTGTCACAAATAAGGTTCTCCCAAAACATTATATGATTCTTAAGTGCCTGCAAATGGGATATTATTATTTGTAATTATAGACTTTTTGCCAAATGAATGTAACAAATACACATACACACACACTCACGCACACACTCAAACAGGCACATGACAAGTTATACAAGATGACTTAGCTGACATTCTTACTTGAAAGCAGCCAAAAGTTTTCTAGGATCACATGAAAAAAAAAGTGCTTCAGGAAAATGTGATTTGCTGCCTAATCAAATCACTAAGGAACTTCAAAACAATGCTTAAGAAATGAGCAGAGAATACAGAAAAAAAATAGAGTTGATAATTCATTCTTGTGAGGGACACCATCCATACCAGTAGCACTAGAATCAAGCCTTATTGCATGCTAACAAAATGGTAAGAAGAAATGGTAATCCTTTTATTTTCAATTTCTCTACTGGAATTGGAATCTAACTCCCTCCAAAAGTGCTAAGATGAGAAATTAACCAATTATTACGAATTCAGATGATTGGGAACTAAAATTAATGAAAAATGTTCACAGCAGTTGTGATAAGTTCAAGCAATTATGTAGTGCAATGTGAGGGAAATTTTATGTAGGAAGAAGCAGTATGTTCACATGCTTAATATGTTAAATAAAAATAATGGAGACAATAGCATGGAATACAAAGTAAGAACTCACATTAAATCTGTGAATATTTTTGTAGACATTTAGGCAAGAATAATATAAAATGAATGTTTGAAATGACTTCTCTTGCTTCAGTGAGAAAAAGTAAAATGTGGGAAACGAAGAAAGTAGGGCATTTTTGTCTGAAAATTATCCATGTCTTGTCTATAAATATATCACCAAGTAGAAATTTAATAGAATGAAAACATCTGACTACAAGTTGTTCCTTCTAGTTTCCCTGACTTATTTCTTCTTTCACTTTTTATGTCATTTCAGTATTTACTGCCTGTTACAAGCTAATGAAGTTGATAGAAATTATAACATCAAGTGATTCTAAATGTGCAACATGTGTAGACATTAAATAATAGTACATCTTCTATACAGTGTACATGGTATATATCTTGTAAAATCGTCCCTTTGGAAAAATATCAAATCTCCATAATCAGCTGGCTCCAAAAGGGTAGCACCATGGAGGGCCATCACGGAGGAGAAACAATTCATGGCAGGCAGAAAACAACAAAAGAGCAAGTCGAAAGCTACAAGCAATATCGCAATACTCTTTGTCCCTAATATTTTATTCAGACTACCTGCCTTTAGGGTGAGGAGCACTCACACTCAGAGTGGGGCACTCTTAACCCTACACGGAAGTATCCCAAACTAAGCGGTGGAGTAACTTAGTGATGACACAATCTTTATGGGGTTTTTGTTTGTCTGTTTGTTTTTTGAGACAGGGTCTTGCTTTCTATTTCAGGATGGCCCTGACCTCACTATGTAGCCCAGGCAAGACTCGAACTCAGCAATCCTCTTTCCTCTCCCTCCCGACTGCTGGTATTACATGCTTGAGCCACCAAGCCCGGCATTTGTGGTATGTGGTACTGATTGATGGTGGCCATGAGTCAACCATGCCCACTATGCTTGTATGTGTTCACTGGGGATTGAACCAGGGACCTTGTGCTTGCTGGGCAGGCACTGGAACCACTGAGCTAAATCTCCAGCCCAATCACACAATATTCATCCCAGCAGTATACACTCTACATTAGCCATGTCTGAAAAACTTCATCCACCTATGACTGCCTAAACCTTTGGAGGGCCATCTACATACAAACTCATTATACTTTATAGTAAATTATAAATACCTTTCAGAAAAATGTACTTTATTAAGATATATTAAGTATAATATTGAAGAGGCTTGATATGACATTTCAATAAATAGATGTTGTATGCAATGAGGAAAAATACTCATCACCTATTCATCTGGTAAAGAATTAATATCCAAAATCCATAAAATTCAACAACAACAATAAACAACCAAGTAACCCAACAATCTGATGACAGTTCTCAAAAGAAGAACTATAAATGGCCAACAGATGTGTGAAGAACTCCTCAATCTAATTAGCAATCAGAAAAAATGCAACTCAAAATAATAATGAGGTAATACCTTACTCCAGTTAGAATAATGATTATTGAAAACTAAAACAAAACAAAACAAATGATGTCTGGTGTGTGTATCAAAAAGGAACAGTTGTCAAAATGTAAATTAGTACCATCATTATAAAGAATGGTATAAAGGTTTCTCAAAACAATCTCTATCTAGATCTACTGTACATCTCAAATGGTCCACTTCTGGGTATACACCCAAAGTAAATGAAAAGTGGTATGCATATTCTTTTTTTTTTTTTTTTTTTTTTTTTTTTTTTTTTTTTTTTTTTTTTTTTTTTTTTTTGCTTTTGGAGATAGGGTCTCGCTTTGTAGTTCAGGCTGGCCCTGAGCTCACTATGGTGCCCAGGCAAGCCGCTGCGAACTCAGCAATCCTCCTGTCTCAGCCTCCCGAGTGCTGGGATGACAGGCGTGAGCCACCACGCCCGGCATAGTGGTATGCGGTGTTGATTGTTGGTGGGCATGTCTCCACGCCCAGCATTATATGTGGTTACCGGGGATCGAACTCAGGACCTTGCGCTTGCGAGGCAGGCGCCGGAACCACTGAGCTAACCCTCCGGCCCGGTATGCATATTCTTAATAACTAAAGAAGGGAAGGGAAATGTTCATGGTCCTCAAAAATATAATAATAGCTGGGCTTGGTGGCTCTCGCCTGTAGTCCCAGTACTCAGGAGGCAGAGACAGGAGGATTGCTGAGTTCCAGGCTGGCCTGGGCTACATAGTGAGTTCAGGGCCAGCCTGAACTACAAAATGAGACTCTGTCTCAATAAAATAAAATAAAATTAAATTAAATTAAATTAAATTAAAAGTTGAAATAAGAATAGTAGATAAACTATGGCCTGTTATAAAAGTAAGATGAAGGTCCAGGGATAAATGGCCTACCTCATTAAATGTGAGAAAGTCACTTTTAGAGTTATTCTGGGTCAGACAGACCCAAATGTGTGCACACAGAAAACACCTAGAATCCGAAGGATGCATATCTTCAGGAAACACGTTTTGCATGTCTTGGTTGATTTTCTTTTACAAGCGTATTCAGTAATACATACTTCAAACTGTAGGAAGACTCTATTAACACTCAAATTTTTCCTGGTGTGAAAGAGTAAAATTTCATTATTTTTTAAGTATGCAAGTGGTATCCTCAAGAGAGTATAAGGTTTACGTAAAGGCACATATGCCAAAGGACTGCCTGGAGAGAGATATCAAATTATAAGCACTGAGGGCCAGAGATTTAGTGATTGATAGGTGAGAGAAATGTGTATTTTAACAGTTAGGATAAACTGTTCCTTTCATAAAGAAGCATCAATGATTTACAGTAATGAGATTAAATACAAATATTTAAGCTTAGTAATACAAAATTAAAACTTTTTGCCTGTATGCTTATAATGTGGAGCTATTGCACTGAGATAAATGATAGTGTTATAGAGTAAAAGCTAACTCTGAATCAATCTATTTCACTTAATGATGTTGTTTGATCACCATATTAATATGTTCCATTTGCTAATTTTGACCTTTTAGTCACTCAAGGGAAAAATGAGCAATATTTAAGATAAATAAAGGAGAGCAAATTCTTTTATAAACTATGCACCCATAAGTAGTTTAAATTATTTATTTAATTTAAATCATATGAAATTCATTGTGATATATCACATTTTCTTAATGGATAAAAATATATAAAAAAGCAATTATTACTCTGTATAACTGTGATGGTTAATATAAAATATTGAGATCTGTTAAATTATAATTTTAAATTGCCATTTTCCATAATGTTAACATGAAACATTCCTTCCATTTTATTATTACTTGTTTTGGTTGGTCTACAATTTTGCTCAGCTAGTGATTATAGTGATTTTTTTTTTCACCAGAGTGGAATTTTTACAGAAAGAGAAAAGAAGATTGAGTTTTTGGACAGAAGAAAAACTTTTGTGAGGTTACATACTTGATATATTTAATTAAAACAATAGGCAAATGTCACTGAACTGTGACTGTATTCCTGCCTCGCAAGCGCAAGGTCCTGAGTTCAATCCCAGTAACCACATACAATGCTGGGCGTGGAGACTCACGCCCAGCAGCCATCAATACCTCATACCACAGTGCTGGGCGTGGTGGCTCACGCCTGTCATCCCAGCACTCGGGAGGCAGAGACAGGAGGATTGCTGAGTTCGAAGCTTGCCTAGGCTACATAGTGAGCTCAGGGCCAGCCTGAACTACAAAGCGAGACCCTGCCTCAAAAAAAAAAAAAAATCAGAGACTGTAAATAAACACCACTATTGAAAATGGATTTTGACATAATGAAGGTCAGAATATGCAGCATGGTCACAGCCAAAGTAGAATAAAGAGATTTTCATCTTTTGAAATTTTTACTACTGAAGAAATTGGGAAATTGGGTCTTTTAAAGTTTTCACCATTTTTTAACCTAAGTGTTCAAGAAATAACAAGAATAAAATCCAGAATTGAGATCCATTGTAGTTACTATTAAATATAATGCAATCCAAATGTGGCATGAAAGCGCCCTAGAGTAATGCCATCCATAATGCAGAGAGTAAAGGCCTTCTAAACAATCTCTTCTGTAAAATAAATGGAAAAGGAGATAATATGCCCCCACCCCAGAAAATCTCTTTCAGAAATCTAGAAATTGATTAGGATTTTGTTACAGTCTGGCTGGAAGGGTGTTTCCTTTTTGTTTGTTTGTTTTTTTAATTCATCAAAACTGAGCAAAGATAGCCAATTTTGTAGCATCTTCATTTGTTGCGCTCTTTCCCTCTAGAGACCGTGAGCAGACCTGGAACTAACCGTCAATAGTAACTGTGAAATCTAACAGCCTTCATGTCTCTAAGAGGAGAACAGAGTGGAGATCTTTCGGAGTTTTATTTCCCCCAAAATGACATTATTCTGTTTGTGTGGTGATTTTCTGGAAGACAACACTTAAAACTCTATTTTATTTGATCTAACTTGGTGGTCAATAAAGATGAAACACATTTTCTGTGGGGATATTGGTTAAAAATAAAAGTAGATCATTTCCTGTAAAACGGCAGAAGCAGCAGCACTGGGAATATGTCCTGCCTACATATAAATTGCACTGGTAGAAACCTGTTTGACATAACTCTTTTGGAACTCTGGAGTCTAATAAAAATTTGCTAAGTCCAGCAGGAAGTCATGGACAATAGAAAGCATTTAATTTTGGTCCTTTTAGGGCACTGAAGATATAATATGTACTCACATCACACTCTTGGTTCTGTGACAGCCATCTGTGCTCCTGGAGAAAAGTGAATATAGTCTGTGGAACCAAGACTAGGATAAGGACCCTTTCTTACAAATGTTATGGTTTTATTCAATCTATGTAATATAGAACTGTAATTTTTAGCACAAGCCAAAAAAGAAAATAAAAGACTTTTAAATTAGAAGTCCAACACTAACCCAACTCAGATGATTCTGAGTTGGCATAGACTAAGAAATAGAGAGCCACTGTCATTGGATTCTTTTTCTACTGTTTCAGTCCAAACCCCTCCAAAGGGTGTGAACTAAAGATGATTAAAAAGGCTGACAGTATTTCATCTCCTTTATTTTTTTTCTCTCTATCTTCATGAGAGGCAATCATTAAGGACTAGTACATTC
The DNA here is from genome assembly GCA_004025085.1 of Thryonomys swinderianus. NCBI lineage: Eukaryota > Metazoa > Chordata > Mammalia > Rodentia > Thryonomyidae > Thryonomys > Thryonomys swinderianus. Next base: position 22,231 of record PVIC010015830.1, read on the forward strand.
AAATGTCATTACGTGTATGGTGAAAATTATACTGTGACCAGATACTCCCTGAGAAAATAAAATTTAGATTTAGAGTTTATAATTATCTGTAACAGACACATAACCTACAATAAGAAGTAAGGGAAAAATGAGCAAATCACACGAAAATAGTACAGTTTGATTATGAGAAATAATGCTATCAAACTTGTGTCAGTTTTCAACAAGAAATAACAAGGCATAAAAAAAAGAAACAAATCTGTGGCCAATTCAAAGTACAAATGTACTAAATCAGTAGAAAATGCCTGGTATGGTTTTTGTCTAGATATTACCTCAAAGCTTTGTTCGGACATAAATGGAGCTTTTTCAGAGCTGAATCTAGACAGTGTTATGCTGGGATTAAGAGCATGTAATAACTAAATCAAGCCACTGATTGGTTTGACACTGCCCTAATCCCGGTAGCCTTGCCACAGGAAACTGTGGTGGATTCCCAGACAGACCACTCAAACACGGAATTAGGAGCAAAAGCAGCTTTTGTTAGCTGGGAACTCAAGAAGGGACTTCTGCCCTCTCAAGAGCACAGAACAGAAGTTAGCTGTACTTTATATACCTATTTTCACATCTATGAGGCTTAATTTCATTAGAGTTTCTCTGGGAAAACACAAGCAGGACTGACACCAGCAGAGCAGTGGGAAGGGAAAGTATCTCATTCCAGCAGGACTTTTTTGAGTCCTTAATGCTCCTTTGGGGAGAGAGTACAAAAGTTGTCACAGTTACTTAGGTGCATTCCACAAAGACCGTAGTTACTCATTTAACCCGTGATTGCCCTATTCCATGCACAGGTGTAGCTTCCTCTCTAATTCCCCCTTCGAGATTTTGACTGAAAAACTTCACTTTTTTTATTGGCTGTTATCATTTACATGGTGTTTTGTCTCATCAAGGTTTCTGTTTATAGAGACTTTTATAGATCGGTACCCTTTAGTTCCTAAGACACTGGAGGCTGGTTTCTGATCGATGACAGTTTCTATCTCGGAGTTAAAGATTTGCATTGCCACAGGTAACAAGCCTGGAATGACTGAGTAGATCTTCACAATAATAATAAATCTTCCCATTATGATTTGAGTCTCCTAGAGCTGAGAAGCATCCTCTGAACATTTTCCATGGATTTTATCTTTTCTATGTCTGGACTGACAGGTGGGCTACTTTCTGTATTTTCTTTCTTCTTTTAAATTTGAGCATTGGTATTTTACATATATATTATGATAACATTCAGTATTAAAAATTTGTACCTGTACATGGAACATCTTGATTTTTATTTTTCCCTTTCTCCTGCCCACCTTACCATGCCCTATGTCCTATATACAAAAGCATTGTTTCCATTTCTTTTCCAGTGAAATTTCTTTCTTTCCTTCCTTTATTTTCCCCTACCACCCTTTGCCCCTTTACCTTTTCCCTTGGAACATTTACTTAACTTTCTATATTTTCTTGGTGCTTTTTTCTATCACCCATCCTTGACCATCTATTTGTAGGCAACAATTGGTAAAAGTGGATTTCTTGTAAACGGTCCCTCCTTTTTATTTATTAATTTTTATTTTTTTTTAGCCAGGAGGAAGTCAAATATTAATCTAATTTGATACACTGTCTTTTGCATCTTTGTCTGTTATTTAGCTATGAGATTTAGTGCACAAGGAGTTTTACTGGTAGTGCTTGTTAGCACGCTTGTAGTCTAATTATTTTCTTTCACATGTAAATGGAATCTGATATCTCCACATTTAATTTTCTGTCCAAGTGGCTCATCATAGTATGGAATTATTTTTTTCTGGTGGACATTTATCATTTTTTCATTTATTTACTTTTTACCTAGACACAATCAGAAGTTTAAACTTTCAAGTGGTCTCTATCTTTAGATTGAAGCAGAGGGGTGGAAGTATCATCTTTAGTCTTAGAGACCTTGTACATAGTCAGGTTGCGTTCAAGTCCAAAGAGTTGCTCTATCACAATAATAGTAAGCATGGAAAAAGCAAAAACAGTCATTATAGAGCTGCCTGTGTGGGTGATGCACAGCCACGGACGGTGGTATTAGTCATGTTTGTGAATGTTGTCTCTCCCTTTGTTGCTCTTGGCATGGACGAGATACGTGTGTCTAGTATAAGCAACTGGTACTAGTAGAACATCTTACCTTCAGGTAGAACATGAGAGCTGGCAGATACCTTTTGTTGCATTTCCAATTGGCTGAGGCACGGTCAGTGAGGGCTGTAGAAAAAAGCAACGCTAATAACCCAAGGGCATTTAAAAACAAGGGATCACAGCTCATTATAGACAGTTTCAAATGTAAACATGGATGGCGTCCTCAAGTTTCTGCCATGCATAGACTAGTCAGCCTTTGGTGTGACTAGGGCTGGGTTATTGCCACTGGGTGATTGCTCTCAAGGTAGCAGCTGGTGTCTTCTGGCCCAAACAGCATCCTCTCTGGGTTGGGATGATTTGGTG